>JBBFKN010000269.1:0-54857 GCA_039654755.1 Calcarius lapponicus | reverse complement strand
CCCCCCGGGGTTTGATCTGGGGGGTGGGGACCCCCAGAGTTACCCCAGAGGGGGGGTTCCCCCCAAATAACCCCCCCCTGCCCCCCCCTTTCTCCCCAGCCGACATCTTGGCCTTCACCCTCCCGCCCCTGTACGAGAAATACGAGGTGAGCCCGGACGGGAGGGACCCCCCAAATTCAAGGGGATCCCCTCAAAATCAAGGGGGACGCCCCCAAAAGGAAGGGGGACACCCCCAGAAATGGGAGGGGCACCCCTGAAACCCCCATTTCCCCCCCAATTCAGGTGCAGATCAATCACTACATGGCCCTCGTCCGCCGCCAGACCAAGGACCTCGTGGCCAAGTAGGTGCTCGTGGGACCCCCCAAAAAAACCCTGGGGAGCCCCCAGAAAATCTTGGGGACCCCCAAAAATCCTGGGGGGACCCCAAAACAATCCTGGGAACCCCCCCAAACCCTGGGGACCCCCCCAGATCACGTGTGCCCCCCTCTCTCTGTAGGATCCAGGCGAAGCTCCCGGGCCTGGCCAAGAAGAAGCCGGAATGAACCCCCGGGTGGGGGGAGGGGGGGTTTGGGGGTGCCCCCCCCCACTCCAGGCCTGTCTGTCCCCCCCCAAACTCCGCCCCCCACCCCCCCCCAAAACTCCTCCCCCCTCCCCCTCTCACAGTGGCGTCCGTCTGTGCCCCCCCACCCCCAGTTGGAATGGGGGGGGCTGAACCCCCAAAATCGCCCCCCCGGGGGGGCTCCCCCCCCCCCCCAAACCACCCCCCCCGGGGGGAGCCCCAAGCTCGTTCCCCCCCCCCCCCACCCCCCCAGTTTTATTTTTTTAACGTTAATTGAGGTGAAATGTCTGTAACTGCTGTAAATGGGGGAGGGGGGGCTCAGCCCTTCCCACAGCCCCCCCAAACTGCGCCCCCCGACCCCCCCTCGCTGCTGGGGGGGGTGGGAAATGGGGGAGACCCCAACCCCCCCCCCAAATCCACCCGCGGGGCTGTGGCTACAATAAAAACACCGCGACAACAACCGGGGGCTCCGTGCTGGTGACGCCCGGAATGTCCCCGGGACCCCCCCACAAATGGCCTTGGACCCCCCCCCAAAATTTCCCTGGGACCCCCCCCAAAAATGTCCCCGGGGACCCCCCCAAAATGTCCCTGGGACCCCTCCAAAATATGTCCCAAAATGTTCCCGTGATCCCCCCCAAAAATGTCCCCGGGACCCCCCCAAAAATGGCCTTGGAGCCCCCCGAAATTTCCCTGGGATCCCCCCCAAAATGTCCCCGGGACCCCCCCAAAAATGGCCTTGGAGCCCCCCAAAATGTCCCTGGGACCCCCCCAAAATGTCCCCGGGACCCCCCCAAAAATGGCCTTGGAGCCCCCCAAAATTTCCCTGGGACCCCCCCAAAAATGTCCCCAGGACCGCCCCAAAATGTCCCCGGGACCCCCCCCAAAATACGTCCCAAAATTCCCTGGGACCCCCCCCGAAATGTCTCTGTGACCCCCTCCGAATGTCCCCAAATGTCCCCGGGGACCCCCCCAAAATGTCCCCAGGATCGCCCCAAAATGTCCCCGGGACCCCCCCCAAAAATGGCCTTGGACCCCCCCCAAAATGTCCCCGGGACCCCCCCAAAATGTCCCCAGGACCCCCCCAAAAATGTCCAGGGACCCCCCCAAAAATGTCCCCCGGGACCCCCCCAAAATGTCCCCAGGATCGCCCCAAAATGTCCCCGGGACCCCCCCCAAAAATGGCCTTGGAGCCCCCCCAAAATGTCCCCAGGACCACCCCAAAATGTCCCCGGGACCCCCCCCCCAAAATACATCCCAAAATTCGCTGGGACCCCCCGAAATGTCTCTGTGACCCCCTCCGAATGTCCCCAAATGTCCCCGGGACCCCCCCAAAAATGTCCTTGGACCCCCCCAAAATGTCCCCAGGACCGCCCCAAAATTCCCTGAGACCCCCCCAAAAATATGTCCTAAAATGTTCCTGTGATCCCCCCCAAAATGTCCCCGGGACCCCCCCCAAAATGTCCTCGGGACCCCCCCAAAATGTCCCCGGGACCCCCCCCAAAATACATCCCAAAATGTCCCCGGGACCCCCCCAAAATGTCCTCGGGACCACCCCAAAATGTCCCTGGGACCCCCCAAATGTCTCTGTGCCCCCCTCCGAATGTCCCCAAATGTCCCCGGGACCCCCCCAAAATGTCCCCCTCAGATGCCCCCCCCCCCCAATGGTCCCCGTGTTCCTCTCAGATGTCCCCAAATGTCCCCAAGACCCCCGGGGGTCTCTGGGGGGGGTTTATTGGGGGGTCGTGTACAGGGTGGGGGGGGGGACACGACACAAACACATAAATAGGGTGACACCGGGGGGGGTGACAGTGACACCGGGGGGGGTGGACAGTGACACCGGGGGGGGTGACAGTGACACCGGGGGGGGTGACAGTGACACCGGGGGGGGGTGACAGTGACACCCAGGGGGTGACAGTGACACCGGGGGGGTGACAGTGACACCGGGGGGGGGTGACAGTGACACTGGGGGGGTGACAGTGACACGGGGGGGGGGTGACAGTGACACCGGGGGGGTGACAGTGACACCGGGGGGGTGACAGTGACACCGGGGGGGGGTGACAGTGGACACCGGGGGGGGGGTGACAGTGACATGGGGGGGGGTGACAGTGACACCGGGGGGGGTGACAGTGACACCGGGGGGGGTGACAGTGACACCGGGGGGGGTGACAGTGACACCTGGGGGGGTGACAGTGACACCGGGGGGGGGGTGACAGTGACACTGGGGGGGGTGACAGTGACACTGGGGGGGTGACAGTGACACTGGGGGTGACAGTGACACGGGGGGGTGACAGTGACACCTGGGGGGTGACAGTGACCCCACCGAGGGGTGACAGTGACACGGGGGGGGTGACAGTGACACCGGGGGGGTGACAGTGACACCGGGGGGGGTGACAGTGACCCCACCGAGGGTGACAGTGACACGGGGGGGGGTGACAGTGACACCGGGGGGGGGGTGACAGTGACACCGAGGGGGGTGACAGTGACACCGGGGGGGTGACAGTGACACCCGGGGGGGGGTGACAGTGACACCGGGGGGGTGACAGTGACACCGGGGGGGGGGGGGGGGACAGTGACACCGGGGGGGTGACAGTGACACCGGGGGGGGTGACAGTGACACCGGGGGGGGGGTGACAGTGACACCGGGGGGGGTCGGACAGTGACACGGGGGGGGTGACAGTGACACCGGGGGGGGTGACAGTGACACCGGGGGGGGGGGTGACAGTGACACCGGGGGGGGGGGGGTGACAGTGACACGGGGGGGGGGGTGACAGTGACACCGGGGGGGTGACAGTGACCCCACGAGGGTGACATTGGGGGGGGTACAGGTGTGGCTGTGTTCACGGGGGGGGACACTCGGGGGGTCACTGCTGTCCCCACTGTCCCCATGGGGTGTCCCCTGTTGTCCCCATCCCGGGGGGGGCTCAGGCGGGGGGGGCCCCTGTGCCCCCCACCCCCCCCCGCGGCCTCTTCCTCCTCCTCCTCCTCCTCCTGGGCGGGGCCTGGGGGGGACAGCGCTGTCACCTCCTGTCCCCTCCCTGTGCCCTCCTGTCACCTCCTGTCCCCTCCTGTCCCCTCCTGTGCCCTGGCACCGCTCAGGGACGTGCCACAGTGTCCCCAACACGTGTCCCCCCCTCCCCAAAGGTGTCCCCAAAGGCTCCAGCACCCCCAGGTCCCCATTGTCCCCACGTGCCACCCACCCCTGTGTCCCCGATGTCCCCCCCAGCACCCCACACCCTCTTGTCACTGGTGGGGTGTCCCTGGGGGTGGCACTTTGTCCCCAGTGTCCCCTTGTCCCATCCCCACTCACTGGTGGGGTCCCCGGGGGTGGCACTTTGTCCCCAGTGTCCTCCTGTCCCCTCTCACTGGTGGGGTGTCCCTGCAGGTGTCCCCATGTCCCCACCATGTCCCTGCTGTCCCCTGTCACCGTGGCTGTCCCCCCGCTGTCCCCGCTGTCCCCCTCTCACCATGGGTGTCCCTTGGTGTCCCCCTGTCACCGTGGCTGTCCCCCCGGTGTCCCCCTGTCCCCTCTCACCGTGGCTGTCCCCTTGGTGTCCCCCCCTGTCCCCTCTCACCCTTGGTGTCCCCTCGGTGTCCCCCCTGTCCCCTCTCACCGCCGGTGTCCCCCCGGTGTCCCCTCTCACCGTCGGTGTCCCCCCGGTGTCCCCGGTGTCCCCGCGGGCTGTCGGGGTGCGCGGTCAGCGCGTGCCGCCGGATGTCCCCACTGTGTCCCCTGTCCCCGTGGCTGTCCCCCCCGCTGTCCCCGCTGTCCCCTGTCACCATGGCTGTCCCCCCTGGTGTCCCCGCAGGCCGTCGGGGTGCGCGGCCAGCGCGTGCCTCCGGATGTCCCCACTGTGTCCCCACTCACTGTGGCTGTCCCCACCATGTCCCCCTGTCCCTCTCACCGTCGGTGTCCCCCCGGTGTCCCCCCAGTGTCCCCCCCATCCCCTGTCACCGTGGCTGTCCCTGCGGTGTCCCCCCTGTCCCCTCTCACCGTCGGTGTCCCCCCGCTGTCCCCGCAGGCTGTCGGGGTGCGCGGCCAGCCGGATGTCCCCACTGTGTCCCCTGTCCCCCCGGTGTCCCCCTGTCCCCTCTCACCGTGGCTGTGTCCCCGCTGTCCCCGTGGCTGTCCCCCCCCGTCCCCTCTCACCGTCGGTGTCCCCCCCGCTGTCCCCCTGTCCCCTGTCCCCGTGGCTGTCCCCTCGGTGTCCCCGCTGTCCCCTCTCACTGTCGGTGTCCCCCCGCTGTCCCCGGTGTCCCCGCAGGCTGTCGGGGTGCGCGGCCAGCCGGATGTCCCCACTGTGTCCCCTCTCACCGTGGCTGTCCCCCCGCTGTCCCCGCTGTCCCCTCTCACCGTCGGTGTCCCCCCGCTGTCCCCCCTGTCCCCTCTCACCGTCGGGGTGCGCGGCCAGCGCGTGCCGCCGGACGTCTCCGAGGTGCAGCGAGGGCAGGGTGCGGCAGCAGCGCAGGCAGCGCAGCCGCTGCCCCCCGGCCTCCAGCTCCAGGCGCAGCTCCGCCCGCAGCCACCCCCGCAGCGCGTCCCCGAGGGCCACCGACCCCCCCGGGGACACCTTGGTGGCCTTGGTGGCCTTGGTGGCCCGCGGGGACGGGGCGCGGGGCCCTGCGGAGGGGACGGCGCCGTCAGCAAAGGAGGGTGGGGACACTTTGGGGACCTTGGGGACAGCCTGGGGACAGGGCACGGGACACTGGGGACACATTGGGGACAGGGCAAGGGTCATTGGTGACACTGGGGACAGCCTGGGGACAGGGCACGGGACACTGGGGACACATTGGGGACAGGGCAAGGGTCATTGGTGACAATCTGGGGACAGGGCAAGGGACACTGGGGACACCTTGGGGACAGGGCAAGGGACATTGGGGGACACATTGGGGACAGGGCAAGGGACACTGGGGACACCTTGGGGACAGGGCAAGGGTCATTGGTGACAATCTGGGGACAGCCTGGGGACAGGGCAAGGGACACTGGTGACAATCTGGGGACCTTGGGGACAGGGCAAGGGACACTGGGGACACCTTGGGGACAGGGCAAGGGACATTGGTGACAATCTGGGGACAGGGCAAGGGACACTGGGGACACCTTGGGGACAGGGCAAGGGTCATTGGTGACACCTTGGGGACAGGGCAGGGGTCATTGGTGACACCTTGGGGACAGGGCAAGGGACACTGGGGACACCTTGGGGACAGGGCAAGGGTCATTGGGGACAATCTGGGGACAGCCTGACACAGGGCAAGGGACACTGGGGACACATTGGGAACAGGGCAAGGGACATTGGTGACAATCTGGGGACAGGGCAAGGGACACTGGGGACAGTTTGGGGATCTGGGGACAGGCCAAGGGACATTGGTGACATTTTGGGGACATTGGTGACACTTTGGAGACAGGGCAAGGGTCACTGGTGACACTTTGGGGACATTGGTGACACTTTGGGGGCAGGCCAAGGGTCACTGGTGACACTCTGGGGACATTGGTGACACTTTGGGGACAGGCCAAGGGTCACTGGTGACACTTTGGGGACAGGTCAGGGGTCACTGGTGACACTTTGGGGACATTGGTGACACTTTGGGGACCTGCAGCTGCCACCGCAGTGATGGGAGGAGCCGCAGAGGGGGCGGGGCTGAGGGGCTGGGTGTGGTCTGGGTGGGGCCGCTCTTAAAGGGGCGGAGCTTAGTGAGGGGGTGTGGCCAGATAGGGCGTGGCATTTAAACGGGAAGTACCGAGCACTTAAAGGGGCGTGGCTTATCCAGAAAGGGGTGGGGCTACAGCCAAAGAGGGCGTGGTCAATGTGGATCTGCGCTGAATGAGGGCGTGGTCTGAAGTTAAATGGGGCGTGGTCACAGTTAAAGGGAGAGAGCTGCTCCTAAAGGGGCGTGGCCACAGTTAAAGGGGCGTGGCCACAGTTAAAGGGACAGTGCTGTTCTAAAGAGGTGTGGCTACATGTAAAGGGGCGCGGCCACATTTAAAGGGACAGAGCGGCTCCTAAAGGGGCGTGGCCACATTTAAAGGGGCAGTGCTCCTCTAAAGAGGCGTGGCCACATTTAAAGGGGCGTGGCCACATTTAAAGGAACAGTGCTGCTCTGAAGAGGTGTGGCCCCATTTAAAGGGACAGTGCTGCTCTAAAGGGGCGTGGCCACATTTAAAGGGACAGTGCTGTTCCTAAAGGGGCGTGGCCACATTTAAAGGGGTGTGGCCCCATTTAAAGGGACAGTGCTGCTCTAAAGGGGCGTGGCCCCATTTAAAGTGACACCACCCCCCTTAAAGCCACCCAGCCCCCCCCGTACCTGTCCCGTGGGCGCCGCCGGGGGGTCCCTCGTGGCGGGGGGCCCGTCCCGGGTGGGCGTCCCAGGAGCGCAGCACCAGCTGCTTCTCGCAGGGTCCCCAGGCCGCGGAGTGGGGGTGCTTCTGGCGGATGTGGCGCTTGATGGTGCTGAGCTTGAGCGTGGCCAGGGCGCCACCGCACACCAGGCAGCGCAGCCCGCGCCGCGCCGCGTTGAACTCCATCAGGTACTCGGAGCGCCAGCGCTCGTGGTAATAGCGGCGATGGTCCCGGCCCAGCACGCGGCTCCGGCCCGGCCGCGACGCCCGCCGCTCCCGGGGCTGCTCCCGGCGGGTTTCGGGGTGCTCCTGGGCTTTCTGGGGGTGCTCCCAGGGCTGCTTCTGGGGGTGCTTCCGAGGCTTGTCCTGGAGCTTTTCCCAGGGCTTTAGAGGGTGCTCCTGGGGCTTTTCCTGGGGTTTCTGGGGGTGCTCCTGGGGCTGCTCCCTGTGCTGGTCTTGGGGCTTTTCCCGGGGTTTCTGGGGGTGCTCCCGGAGCTTTTCCCAGGGTGTTTCAGGCTGCTCCCGGGGCCGCTCCCCAGGCTGCTCCCGGCGGGTTTGGGGCTTTTCCTGGGGTTTTTGGGGGTGCTCCCGGGGCTGCTCCCTGCGCTGGTCTTGGGGCTTTTCCTGGGGTTTCTGGGGGTGCTCCCAGGGCTGCTTCTGAGGCTTCTGGGGGTGCTTCCGAGGCTTTTCCTGGAGCTTTACCCGGGGCTTTAGAGGGTGCTCCTGGGGCTGCTCCTGGGGGTGCTCCTGGGGTTTCTGGGGGTGCTCCCGGAGCTTTTCCCAGGGCGTTTCAGGCTGCTCACGGAACTGCACCCAGGGCCGCTCCCGGGGCTGCTCCCGGCGGTTTTGGGGCTTTTCCTGGGGTTTCTGGGGGTGCTTTTGGGGGCGCTCCCGGGGCTGGTCCTGGGGCTCCTGGAGCTTTTCCTGGGGCTCGTCCTGGGGCTTTTCCCAGGGCTTTTGGGGCTTTTCCTGGGGCTGCTCCCAGGCTTGGTCCTGGGGCTTTTCCTGGGGTTTCTGGGGGTGCTTCCGGGGCTCTTCCTGCAGCTTTACCCAGGGCTTTAGAGGCTGCTTCTGGGGCTCCTCCCGGGGCTGCTTCTGGGGCTGCTCCCAGTGCTGCTCCTGAGGCTTCTCCCGGTGTTTCTGGGGCTGTTCCCGGAGCTTCTTCCAGGCTTCCCGAGGTCTCTCCCAGGGTTCCTCCCGGGCTTTCTGTGGCTCCAGGCTGCGGCGCAGCCCCCGCGGGGAAGGGGCTGCAGGGAAGGCCGGGGAGGGAGGTCCCGGGGGGATTTGAGGGGTGCAGGGGACACCGAGGATGAGGGGCAAGGCTGGGGGTGTCTCAAAAGGACAGAGCAGCAAAATGGGGGGGGGGGGGGGACAGGAGATCTTAAAGGGGGCAGGGGGGTTCTGAAACGAGGACGGGATGGGGAAGGGAGGGGCACATCCTCAAGGGACAGGGACATCCTAAATCCCTGTGGGCATCCTTGAAGGGGATGGGGACACCCTAAAGGGACAGGGAGGTCCCGAGTTGGATGGGGCCATGCGGGACGGACGGGGACATCCTGAATTCCCGGGGACGTTTTAAAGGCACTGGGATAATGTCAAGGGATGGAGCACGGCACAGGGGCACCCTCAATAGAATCAGCTCATCTTAAAGGGACAGGAACCCGTTCTAGAGGCCGGGGCCGATGACAGGGGATGGCAAAGGGCTGGGGGGGCTTCTTAAAGAGCCAGCGCCGCTCCCATTGTGCACCAGACGGGGGGTCCCGCCGCACCCCCCGCTCCCCCCCCCGCCGTCTCGGTGCTCACCTGGGCCGGCCGGGACCGGGACCGGGAGCGGGCCGGGGGCGGGGAGGGGGCCCGGGGGCTCCATGGCGGCGGCGGCGGCGGCGGGCGGGGGCCGAGCCGGGCTGGGGACGCTGCCGAGGGGCCCCTGGGGCTCCTTTAAGGGCTCCTGGGTAAATTTAAAGGGGCCGCACGCCTTTCCCATCCCCCCCCCCAGAGCCCGCCCCTCCCCGCTACGGGCGGGGGGCGATGAGAGTCCGGCAGGGCTCAGCCCACCCCCCCTCCAGAGGAGCCATAGCGGGGATCGTAGGGGGGATCCCCCCACGGGGGCGGGATGGGGGAGCCCCTGGGTGCCCCCCTCCCCCGTGCGCCCCCCTCCATCCCCGCCCCCTCCCGGCAGCACCGCCCGGGGGTGCCCCGAGCCATGGGGCACCCATGGAACCCCCTCCCCCATCCCGGCCCCGCCCCTTTGGTCCAGAGGGGGCGTGGTGGGGAGGGAGGACACGCCCTTCTCTGGCTGGCCCCGCCCCTTCCCAGTGCCCCTTCCCAGTGCTCCCAGTGCAGACAAGAAGCTCCCTTGCCCACAAAATCGGGGAGGACCCAGGGGTCCCGCAAAGCCCCCCAAATTCGGGGAGCGTCCAGGTATCCAGGAGAGCCCCCCAAATTCGGGGAGCGTCCAGGTATCCAGGAGAGCCCCCCAAATTCAGGGAGGGTCCAGGTATCCAGGAGAGCCCCCCAAATTCGGGGGGGGTCCTGCGGTCCGGGAGAGCCCCCCAAATTCGGGGGGGGGGGTCCTGCGGTTCGGGAGAGCCCCCCAAATTGGGGGAGGGTCTTGCAGTCCCGGGCCGCCCCCCGCTCCATCCTGGGGTCCCCATCAGGGCTGGGGAGGGGGATTCGGCTCCGCTCGGGTGTTTCCGTCACGGGCGGAAGTGCCCGAAGGCTGCCAAGAGGTGTTCGGGTATTTCCGCATGCACTCGGGTGTTTCGGCCTTATTCGGCTATTTCCGCATCCACTCGGAGTCGCGGCGGCGCGGGCGGCGCTCGGCTCTTCCCCGCGGCGCTCGGCGGAAAGTACCGAAGGAAGCTTCGTGTAACTCCGTCGCGGAGGCGGAAACACTCGAAGTCGGTGACGGCCGCCAGCCGAACCTGTCCGGGAAAAGCCGAAGCGGCGCGGGGAGGCGTGTCGGGTGTTTCCGGCGCGGCGGCGGAAATGGCCGAGGGCCGGCGGCGGCCGCCATGTTGGGAGCCGCGGGGCGCTGAGGCGGCGGCGGCGGCGTGAGGCGGCGGCGGCGGCGGCCGGGCCGGGCCGGGCGGACCCCGCCCGCTCCCCCTGCTCCTCTCCCGGCCCCCCAGATGCCGCTGGCCTGGCCCCCCCCCGCCCCCTGAGCTCCCCCGCTTCCCCTTCCCCCTCCCCGCACACCGCCTGCCGCGGCTTCCCCCTATCGCGATAGTCGCCGGCGGCGCGGGGGGGGGGCCGCCATGTCGAGCAGCGGTCGCAGCCCTTTGCCGACCGTCAACGAGAGGGACGCGGAACAGGTGAGGGGGGGGACGGCGGGGATCGGGTGGGGATGAAGGGGGAGCCGGTCCCAGCGTGAGGGGAGAGGGGGTGGCTGAGGGGAAAAAGGGGAATTTTGTGAGGGAAAGGGGGGACTGAGGGAGCCTGGGGGGTTTCTGTGAGGGGAAAAGGGGGATCTGAGGGAGGAAAAAGGGGCTTGAGGGGACGGTGAGCCGGTTTGTGAGGGGAAAAGGGGAGTTCGGGGTGGGTTTGTGAGGCGGAAAAGGGGCTCTGAGGGGCTCGGGGACTGATTCGTGAGGGGGAAAGGGGGGATCTGAGAGGGTGGAAAAAGGAGCATTGGGGGGGTCCTGCTCCCGTCCGTGCGGAAAAAAAATGGGAACCGAGTGGGTCTGAGGCGTTTGTGTGAGGGGAAAAGGGTCTTAGAGGGGCCTGAGTAATTCTGTGAGGTGAAAAAGCTGCTTTGAGGGGGACCTGGGCTGGTTTTTGAGGGGGGAAGAAAGGGGAATCCGAGAGGGAAAGGGGGTGAGGGAGTCTGGGGCTGTTCTGTGAGGGGAACCAGGAGGGTCCGTGACAGGGAAGGGGGGTCCTGGGCCGCTCTGAGAGCCCCAAAAAGGGTCTGGGGTCTGTTTGTGAGGGGGGAAGCGAGGCCTGAAAGGGATTTGAGAGATTCCCTGAGGTAAAAAGAGTGTTTGACGGGAACCTGGGTGGGTTTTTGAGTGAAAAAGGGGATCTGAGAGGGAAAATAATGGAGCGTAAGGGGGTCTTGGGACATTTTTGGGAGTGAAAAAGGGGATCCTGGGGTGTTTTATGTGGTAGAAAGGAGGGCGTTTGGGGGGATCTGGATCCCTCTGTGAGGGAAAAGAGCGACTGAAGGGCTTTGGGATCGTGTTGTGAGGGAAGAGGGGGCTCTGAGGGGCCCCGGGGCCCCTCTGTGGGGTGCAAAACGGGGGTCTCAGGGCCCCCAGTTCCTCTCTCCCACCCCCATGAGCGACCCCGAGGTCTCCCACAACCCAGAGCCTCCCCTGGGCTGGGGGGTCCTGAGCCGTGGCCCCCTTCAGGGCTGGGTTTGGTGTGGGGAGGGTGCTCTGGGCTTCTCCCGGGACGAGCCCCTCCCCAGATTTTGGGGTTCCATTTCGGGGTTCTCTGTGGGGCAGCAGTGGGGGTTTGTGTGCACAACCCCAAATTTTGGGGTTCCATTTCGGGGTTCCCTGTGGGGCACCAGTGGGGGTTTGTGTGCACAACCCCAAATTTTGGGTGAGGGGGTCAAGCCTTGGCCCCAAATAGAGAGGGGCAATTGGGGGGGGGGGGGGGTCCAGACCCCCTCATTGAACCCCCAGGCTCTGGGATCCGCTCTGGGGGGCACCTTTGGGGTGTCATTGCCCCCCCCCAGCTCGGTGTCTGCACGCTCGGGGCTGTGGGGGCGTCAGCCCACCCCCTTCCCCACCCCCTTCCCTTCCCTGCTGCGGCCCCCCCCAAACCGGGGGGGCTGTGGGGGCGGCGGCAGCGCTGCCCTCGGGCTGGGCGCCCCCTCCCCGGCTTTGGGGGGGCTCGGAGGGGTGAGCCCCCCGCATTGCTCCTGTTCTGAGCCCTGAGAGGGGGAGCAGCCCCTCCCCGGGGTGGGGCAATGGGGGGCTCACCCCCCTGCGTGCCTGGGGGTGTCAGGGGCTTTTCCTTTGGGGGGGTTCCCGAATTTGGGGCTGGATTTGGGGGGGTTCTTGGGGTCCCTCTCTGCCCCCGGCTGCTGGGCGACCCCGCTGCTGGTTCAGCCCTTTCGGGGAGCACCCGGGGGGCTCCTCAGCTCCCCCAGCTGTGACACCCCCGTTTTGGGGAGACTTCCCCCTTCGGTGACCGTGGAGCCCCCCGAGAGCTGGGCAGTGACCCCAGCGGGGCGCGTGGGGGCAGAGGTGGCCTCGTGTCAATGTCCCCAAGCCCGAGGAGACGGCGATGCCACCTGTTCTGTGCCCGTGGCTGTGGCATCGAGCCCCCCCCGCCCCGTTTTGGGTGCTTTTCCTCTTATTTCTCCGCCGTTATGTAACGCCAGAGGAAAATTATTCCTGGCTGGGAAGATTTGGGGAGGGGGGCGGCAGCGCCGCGCGGGGGGGGCTGCGCATCCCCCCCAGCCCAGCAGCTGCAATCGGGGGGTCTTTCCCTGCCCCCCCAGCCCCCCATCCCTCCCTCACGCCGAGCCCGAGCTGCTGGGGTTGGAGATATAAAAAAAAAATCTTCAAAAATGCCTAAATTTGGCTGACATTTGAGCGGCGCCGCACGAACCAGCGCTGCCTCCCCGGCTGCCACCCAGCGCGGGGTCCCGGTGACACCGGCCCCGGGGACACCGCAGGGACCGTCCCTGTGCCACCGGCTGGCACCACGGTGGTGCTGGTGGCATCGGCACGCTTGCCTGGTGACATCACGGCGGCTCTGGTGACATCACCGCTGGGCGGTGACATCACTGTGGCTCTGGTGACATCACTGCTGGGCTGGTGACATCACCTCTGGGCTGGTGACATCACCGCTGGGCTGGTGACATCACGGTGGCTCTGGTGACATCACCACTGGGCTGGTGACATCACTGCGGCTCTGGTGACATCACTGCTGGGCTGGTGACATCACTGCTGGGCTGGTGACATCACCGCTGGGCTGGTGACATCACCGCGGCTCTGGTGACATCACGGCGGCTCTGGTGACATCACTGCTGGGCTGGTGACATCACCGCAGCTCTGGTGACATCACTGCAGCTCTGGTGACATCATGGCAGCCCTGGTGACTTCACTGCTGCTCTAGTGACATCATGGCAGCCCTGGTGACATCACTGCAGCTCTAGTGACATCACGGCAGCCCTGGTGACATCATGGCAGCCCTGGTGACATCACACCATGCTTGGTGACGTCCCTGCAGCCTCAGCACTGTCGCTGCTGCCACCATCCCAGTGGCCATTCCAATGGCAATTCCAACGGGAATTCAAATGGGGATTCCAACGACTGTTCCAGTGGCAATTGCAGTGACCATTCCGATGGGAATTTCTGTGTCCATTCCAGTGTCCATTCGTTGCAGTGTCCATCCCAGTGACCATTCCGATGGGAATTCCATTTTCCATCCCATTCCCCATTCCCGTTCCCCATTCCCATTCCCTATTCCCATCCTCCCGGCTCTGTCCCCCCGGCCAGCCCCCGCTGCCGTTGCCGGTTTTCCCCATTCCCATTCCCCATTCCCATCCTCCCGGCCCTGTCCCCCCGGCCAGCCCCCGCTGCCGGTGCCGGTTCTCCCCATTCCCGCCCCGTTTCCTCCCCGCCCCGGCGCTCCAGGTGTTCCCCGGCCCCACCCCGCGCTGTCCCGCTGCGGCCTCAGCCCCAACCGGTCGGGCCGGTCCCCGCTCGCTCCTTCCCTCCCTCCCTCCGTCCCTCCCGCCGCTCCCGGCGCTTCGGTGCCCAGGGTGAGTCCCCGCGTGGGGCGGGCGGGCTGGGGAAACTGAGGCACGAGGGGGCTCCGCGGCCCGGGCGCCGTTACCGAGCGCCGCCGCCTTCCCACGGGC
This sequence comes from Calcarius lapponicus, assembly GCA_039654755.1. Taxonomy (NCBI): domain Eukaryota; kingdom Metazoa; phylum Chordata; class Aves; order Passeriformes; family Fringillidae; genus Calcarius; species Calcarius lapponicus. The sequence continues at coordinate 41,144 of JBBFKN010000269.1, read as the reverse complement.
CGTGCCCGGTGCGAGCCGGGCCGGGCGGCGCCTCCTTCGCCGTGTTTCGGGGCCTCGGCGATGAGAGGAAACACCGGGAGCCCCGGGGGGGGTTCGGGGGTTCTGGTGCCGCGGCCCCGCCCGGGGGGCTCCGGTGTCGGTGCCGCCCCAGAGCCCGAGCGAATCCCGGCAGCGCGGCCAGATGGCTCCGCACGCTCCCGCCCCGTTGCCACGGCAGTTTTTTGGCAGAAACTCCCGTTTTCCTTCACTTTTCCCACAGCACCGCGCTGGGCTTTGGGGGAGGGGGAAGCTCCGGGCCCCGAACCGGCGCCGCTCCCCCCAAATCTGGGGGTTCGGTTCGGTTGCGCCATCGCCGGCGCCTCCCCCGTGGCTTCCGCCGGCGGTTTCCTCGCCACGGCCGGGGAGGCGCCCCGAGCTGTGCCCCCACAAACAGAGCCGGGCAGGTTCGGGGGGCCCCGCGTCCCCCCGAGTGAGCGGCACCGCGGGCTTGGCTCGGCCTCCCGGCCGCTCACGCGCTCCCGTTATCTCCGGTGCCACCGGAGCGCTGACAGCCCCGGGGGCGGCCCAGCCCCCGTTAAGGGAACACCCCGAAAGCGTCCCCGAGGCCCGGGTGACCTTCGGGGGGGCCCCGCGGCGCCTTTTGGGGTGCGGCGAGAGGGGATTTGTGCCGGGGGCTGCCCCGCTTGTGGCTGGGGCGTCAGCTCCGTGCAGGCGGTTGAGTTTGGGGTAAAATCGGGCTGTCGGGACACTGAGATTTTAGGGGGGCGAGGTGGCCGTGTCCCCGTCCCCTCGCGGGCCGGGGGTGACCCCGCTGTCCCCTTCCCACCCTGGCGGCCCAGCCCGAAACCGCCGCGCTTGCGTCAGGTATCGGGGGCGGCTCCCGGCCGGGCCGGGCCGGGCGCGGCTCCGCCGCTCCGGACTTCGCTCCCGGCTCCTCCCGGAGCCCGCCGGGATCCCCGGGGGGACGCGGCCGGCCCCGGCTGATGGTCCCCGGCTGATTGTGATCGTCCCCTCCTGTCCCCTGCTGTCCCCTCGCTGCAGCCCGGCGCCGTGGAGGGCAAGGGCGGCGGCAAGGCCAGCATGCTGCGGGGCCGCAACGCCGGCACGGCCGCCGAGGAGCAGCCCCACATCGGCAACTACCGGCTGCTCAAAACCATCGGCAAGGGCAACTTCGCCAAGGTCAAGCTGGCCCGGCACGTCCTGACCGGCAAGGAGGTGAGGGGCGCCCCGCTCCTGCCCGGGGGACGTCACCGGCTGGGGGGGGCGCTGCGGGGACAGGGTGGGCCCTCGGGTGGCACTGGGACACGGGGACGGGATCAGCCTGTGGGTGACATCATGGTGTGCGGACAGGATCAGCCCCTGGGTGACACCGTGTGTGGGAACAGGGTGGGCCCATGGGTGACAGCGTGTGTGGGGACAGGACGGGCCCATGGGTGACACCGGGACACAGGGACAAGCAGTGTCCTGTGGGTGACACCGTGTGTGGGGACAGGATCAGCCCCTGGGTGACACCGTGGTGTGGGGACAGGATCAGCCCCTGGGTGACACCGTGTGTGGGGACAGGACGGGCCCATGGGTGACACTGTGACACAGGGACAGGCTGCATCCTGTGGGTGACACCGTGGTGTGGGGACAGGATCAGCCACTGGGTGACACCGTGTGTGGGGACAGGCTGCATCCTGTGGGTGTCACCACAGCGTGAGGACAGTTCTGGCTCCTGGTGCTTGTCCCAGAAGTGCCACCACACTGTGGGGACAGTCCCTGTTGTCACGGTGCCGCGGGCACAGCTTTGTGTCCTGGTCCTTGCCCTGGGAGTGCCACCGTGGCCCGGGGGTGGCTTCCTGTCCCCAGGCGTGCGTGCCACCGCGGTGTGGGGACAGCTCTGGGCTCCTGCTGCAGCTCCTGTGGGTGTCACCGCAGGGACAGGCCTGGTGTCCCCGTCCCACGGGTGGCACCGTGCTGTGGGGACAGCTCTGGGCTCCTGCTGCAGCTCCTGTGGGTGTCACCGCAGGGACAGCCTGGTGTCCCCGTCCCACGGGTGGCACCGTGCTGTGGGGACAGCTCTGGCTGCCGGTCCTGCCCTGGGAGTGCCACCTGGCGCAGGAAGGAGCTTCCTGCTCCTCAGCTGTGACTGTCACCGTGCTGTGGGGACACTTCTGCGTCCTGCTCCTTGTCCCTGTGGGTGCCACCGAGCCCTGGGGACACTTCTGGGTCCTGTTCTGGGTCCTGGGAGTGCCACCATGGCACGGGGATGGTCCCAAGCTCTCGGTCCTCATCCCATGAGTGCCACCACGGTGTGGGGACAGTCCTGGGATGGTCCTGTCCCCTTCCCTCTGAGCCTGGGAGTGCCACCACGGTGTGGGGACAGCCCTGGGATGGTCCTGTCCCCTTCCCTCTCATCCCATGAGTGCCACCACGGTGTGGGGACAGCCCTGTCCCCTTCCCTCTCATCCCATGAGTGCCACCACGGTGTGGGGACAGCCCTGGGATGGTCCTGTCCCCTTCCCTCTGAGCCTGGGAGTGCCACCACGGTGTGGGGACAGCCCTGGGATGGTCCTGTCCCCTTCCCTCTCATCCCACGAGTGCCACCACGGTGTGGGGACAGCCCTGGGATGGTCCTGTCCCCTTCCCTCTCATCCCATGAGTGCCACCACGGTGTGGGGACAGCCCTGGGATGGTCCTGTCCCCTTCCCTCTCATGCCATGAGTGGCACCACGGTGTGGGGACAGCCCTGGGATGGTCCTGTCCCCTTCCCTCTCATGCCATGAGTGCCACCATGGTGTGGGGACAGCCCTGTCCCCTTCCCTCTCATCCCATGAGTACCACCACGGTTTGGGGACAGCCCTGTCCCCCTGCCCTTCCCCTCGCAGGTGCCACCCGGTTTTGGGGACAGCCCTGGGACCCTCTGACCCCGCTGTCCCCCCTCACAGGTGGCCGTGAAAATCATTGACAAGACGCAGCTCAACTCCTCCAGCCTGCAGAAGGTGAGGGGGTGTCACCTCTGGGGGGGGGTGTGACAGCCGATTTTGGGGTGACAAATCCGGGATTGTCCCCTGTGACACCCCCCAAAATCCCCCCCTGTCCCTGTCCCCCGCAGCTCTTCCGGGAAGTGCGAATCATGAAGGTCCTGAACCACCCCAACATAGGTGAGACCCCCAAACCCCCTCAGCTGCACCCCCACCCCTCCCCGGGGGTGTCCCCCACCTTTGGGGGTGTCCCCCACCTTTGGGGGGTGCCAGGGGTGCCCAACCCCCCCTCACCCCCTTGCAGTGAAGCTCTTTGAGGTGATCGAGACGGAGAAGACGCTGTACCTGGTCATGGAGTACGCCAGCGGGGGTGAGTGGGGGGCCCTGGGGGGCCCTGGGGGCTTTGGGGGGGTCTCAGGGTTTGGGGGGGACCTCGGGGTACCCCTGACCCCCACCCTGTCCTCCCCAGCTGAGGTGTTCCATTACCTGGTGTGGATTTGGGGGTATTTTTGGGATATTTTCTGGGAATATTTGGGAAGATATTTTGTGAATGTTTGGGGGTATTTTTGGGGATATTTTGGGATATTTTTGGGGATATTTTGGGATATTTTTGGGGGTGTTTTGGGAGATTTTCTGGGAATATTTGGGATGATGTTTTGGGGTATTTTTGGGGATATTTTGGGATATTTTTGGGGGTGTTTCAGGGTATCTTGACCCAGGTGTGTCCCCCCAGGTGAGGTGTTCGATTACCTGGTGTGGATTTGAGGATATTTTCGGGGGGTGTTTTGGGAGATTTTCTGGGAATATTTGGGATGATATTTTGTGAATGTTTTGGGGTATTTTTGGGGATATTTTGGGATATTTTTGGGGTTTTTTTGGGATATTTTTGGGGTTTTTTTTGGGGGTGTCTTGACCCAGGTGTGTCCCCCCAGGTGAGGTGTTCGATTACCTGGTGTGGATTTGGGGATATTTTTGGGGGATGTTTTGGGATATTTTGTGAATGTTTTGGGCTGTTTTGGGGGATATTTTGGGATGGTTTTGGGGTTTTTTTTGGGATATTTTTGGGGGTGTTTCAGGGTGTCTTGACCCAGGTGTGTCCCCCCAGGTGAGGTGTTCGATTACCTGGTGTGGATTTGGGGATATTTTTGGGGGATGTTTTGGGATATTTTGTGAATGTTTTGGGCTGTTCTGGGGGATATTTTTGGGTTTTTTTTGGGATATTTTTGGGGGTGTTTCGGGGTGTCTTGACCCAGGTGTGTCCCCCCAGGTGAGGTGTTTGATTACCTGGTGGCCCATGGGCGCATGAAGGAGAAGGAGGCGCGGGCCAAGTTCCGACAGGTCTGGGAGGGGGTGAAGCTCTTGGAGCACCCCCAAAAGGGTTGGGGACCCCCCCACCGTGTCCCCAGTGGGGCTGGGGGTGTCCCTGTGCCCCCCAGCCTGGGCTGGGCCCCCCCTGACACCGCCCTGTCCTGCAGATAGTGTCGGCCGTGCAGTACTGCCACCAGAAGTTCATTGTGCACAGGGACCTGAAGGTGAGGAGCCCCCACCTGGGACCCCCAGAGTGGCACCCAGACAGCCCTGGGACCCCCAGAGTGGCACCCAGACAGCCCTGGGACCCCCAGAGTGGCACCCAGACACCCCTGGGACCCTCAGAGTGGCACCCAGACACCCCTGGGACGCCCTGACAGCCCTGGGACCCCCAGAGTGGCACCCAGACACCCCTGGGACCCCCTGACAGCCCTGGGACCCCCAGAGTGGCACCCAGACACCCCTGGGACCCCCAGAGTGGCACCCAGACACCCCTGGGACCCCCTGACAGCCCTGGGACCCCCAGAGTGGCACCCAGACACCCCTGGGACCCCCAGAGTGGCACCCAGACAGCCCTGGGACCCCCTGACAGCCCTGGGACTCCCTGACAGCCCTGGGACCCCCAGAGTGGCACCCAGACACCCCTGGGACCCCCTGACCCACCTCTGAACACCCCACGGTGACCCCAAAACCACCCATAGGGACCTCAAACCACCCATGGGGACCCCTAAACCACCCATGGGACCCCAAAACTGCCTGTGGCTATTCCCAACACCACCCCCTGGCCCCCCCAAACCATCCCCATGTGCGCCCCAAACCCCCCCAGACCCCAATAACCCCCCCTGGGCTGCTCTCCCTGCCCCGGCCAGGCCGAGAACCTGCTGTGGGACACCAACGCCCAGATCCCATCCCATGTCCCCATCCCAGTGTCCCCATTCCTGTGACAATGTCCCCACTGATGTCCCCACTGATGTCCCCATGTCCCCAGGCCGAGAACCTGCTGCAGGACACTGACACCAACATCAAAATCCCATCCCAGTGTCCCCATCCCAGTGTCCCCGTTCCTGTGACAATGTCCCCAGTGTCCCCAATGTCCCCACGCCGAGAAGCTGCTGCTGGACACCAACGCCCAGATCCCATCCCAGTGTCCTTGTCCCAGTGTCCCTGTCCCTCTGACAGTGTCCCTGTCCCACTGTCCCCACCAATGTCCCCACTGATGTCCCCATGTCCCCAGGCCAAGAACCTGCTGCTGGACACCAACACCCAGATCCCATCCCAATGTCCCTGTCCCAGTGTCCCTGTCCCACTGTCCCCACCAGTGTCCCCACTGATGTCCCAATGTGCCCAGGCCAAGAACCTGCTGCAGGACACCAACGCCCAGATCCCATCCCAGTGTCCCTGTCCCCACCAATGTCCCCGTTCATTTGACAATGTCCCCAGTGTCCCCATGTCCCCAGGCCAAGAACCTGCTGCTGGACACCAACACCAACACCGAGATCCCATCCCAGTGTCCCTGTCCCAGTGTCCCTGTCCCCACCAATGTCCCCATTCCTGTGACAATGTCCCCATTCCTGTGACAATGTCCCCACTGATGTCGCCATGTCCCTGATGATGTCCCCATGTCCCCACTGATGTCCCCATGTCCCCAGGCTGAGAACCTGCTGCTGGACACTGACACCAACATCAAAATCCCATCCCAGTGTCCCCATCCCAGTGTCCCCATTCCTGTGACAATGTCCCCACTGATGTCCCCATGTCCCCAGGCCGAGAACCTGCTGCTGGACACCAACGCCAACACTGAGATCCCATCCCAGTGTCCCCATTCCTGTGACAATGTCCCCATCCCTGTGACAACGTCCCCACTGATGTCCCCATGTCCCCAGGCTGAGAACCTGCTGCTGGACGCCGACATGAACATCAAAATCCCATCCCAGTGTCCCCATCCCAGTGTCCCCATTCCCGTGACAATGTCCCCACTATGTCCCACTGTCCCCAGGCTGAGAACCTGCTGCTGGACACCAACACCAACACTGAGATCCCATCCCAGTGTCCCTGTCCCAGTGTCCCTGTCCCCACCAATGTCCCCATCCCAGTGACAATGTCCCCACTGATGTCCCCATGTCCCCAGGCCGAGAACCTGCTGCTGGACGCCAACATGAACATCAAAATCCCATCCCAGTGTCCCCATTCCTGTGACAATGTCCCCATCCCAGTGACAATGTCCCCACTATGTCCCCGTGTCCCCAGGCCGAGAACCTGCTGCTGGACGCCAACATGAACATCAAAATCCCATCCCAGTGTCCCCATCCCAGTGTCCCCATTCCTGTGACAATGTCCCCAGGCCAAGAACCTGCTGCAGGACACCAACGCCCAGATCCCATCCCAGTGTCCCCATCCCAGTGTCCCCATTCCTGTGACAATGTCCCCATCCCAGTGACAATGTCCCCACTGATGTCCCCAATGTCCCCAGGCCGAGAACCTGCTGCTGGATGCCAACACCAACACTGAGATCCCATCCCAGTGTCCCCATTCCTGTGACAATGTCCCCACTGATGTCCCCATGTCCCCAGGCCGAGAACCTGCTGCAGGACACCAACACCGAGATCCCATCCCAGTGTCCCCATTCCTGTGACAATGTCCCCATCCCAGTGACAATGTCCCTGATGATGTCCCCATGTCCCCACTGATGTCCCCATGTCCCCAGGCCGAGAACCTGCTGCTGGACGCCGACATGAACATCAAGATCGCCGATTTTGGCTTCAGCAACGAGTTCACGTTCGGGAACAAGCTGGACACGTTCTGCGGCTCGCCGCCCTACGCCGCGCCCGAGCTCTTCCAGGGCAAGAAGTACGACGGGCCCGAGGTGGACGTCTGGAGCCTGGGGGTCATCCTGTACACGCTGGTCAGCGGCTCGCTGCCCTTCGACGGCCAGAACCTCAAGGTGGGGCCTGGGCTGGGGGTCCCGGGGGGCTTCGGGGGTCCTGGTGGCGCTCCGGGGTCACCGTGGGTGGTTTTGGGGTTGTCATGGGTGGGTTTGGGGTCCAGGGGGTGGTTCTGGGGTTTTCATGGGTGATTCTGGGGTCCAGGGGGTGGTTCTGGGGTTTTCATGGGTGATTCTGGGGTCCAGGGGGTGGTTCTGGGGTTTTCATGGGTGATTCTGGGGTCCAGGGGGTGGTTCTGGGGTTGTCATGGGTGATTCTGTGCTCCAGGGGGTGGTTTTGGGGTTTTCATGGGTGGGTTTGGGGTCTCCATGGTGGTTTTGGGGTCTCCATGGTGGTTTTGGGGATCACTGTGGTGGTTTTGGGGTCCCCATGGTGGTTTTGGGGTTGTCATGGGTGGTTTTGGGGATCACTGTGGTGGTTTTGGGGATCACTGTGGTGGTTTTGGGGTCCCCATGGTGGTTTTGGGGTTTTCATGGGTGGGTTTGGGGTCACCATGGGTGGTTTTGGGGTCACCATGGGTGGTTTTGGGGTTTCCATGGGTGGGTTTGGGGTCTCCATGGGCGGGTTTTGGGGTCACCATGGATGGTTTTGGGTCCTTACAGGTGGTTTTGGGGTCTCCATGGTGGTTTTGGGGATCACTGTGGTGGTTTTGGGGTCCTTATGGGTGGCTTTGGGTCCTTACAGGTGGTTTTGGGGTTTTCGTGGGTGGGTTTGGGGTCTCCATGGTTGGTTTTGGGGTTTCATGGGTGGTTTTGGGGTCCTCATGGGTGGTTTTTGGTTTTCATGGGTGGTTTTGGGTCCTTAGAGGTGGTTTTGGGGTCTCCATGGTGGTTTTGGGGTCCCCATGGTGGTTTTGGGGTCTCCATGGTGGTTTTGGGGTCCCCATGGGTGGTTTTGGGTCCTTAGAAGTGGTTTTGGGGTCTCCATGAAGGGTTTGAGGTCCCTAGAGGTGGTTTTTGGGTCCCTAGAGGTGGTTTTTGGGTCCCTAGAGGTGGTTTTGGGTCCCTAGAGGTGGTTTTGGGTCCTTAGAGGTGGTTTTGGGATCCCCATGGTGGTTTTGGGGTCCCCATGGGTGGTTTTGGGTCCTTAGAAGTGGTTTTGGGGTCTCCATGAAGGGTTTGAGGTCCCTAGAGGTGGTTTTGGGGTCCCTGTGGGTGGTGTGGGCAGCGCCGTGCATGCTTTGGGTTCAACCTGGCTGATTCTGTGCTGTCCACAGGTGGTTGGGGCTCCAGTGGGTGGTTTTGGGAGTGGCCACAGGTGGTTTTGGGGTCCCGTTGGTGTTTTTGGGGCTCTCTCAGGTAGTTTTGGGGTGGCCATGCATGTTTTTGGGGTGATTTTGAGGGTGTCTCAGGGGTTTTGGGGGTCACTTTGGAGGTCTCTTGGGTGTTTTTGGGGGTCCTCAGCTGTTTTTGGGGTGATTTTGGGTGTCTGTCAGATGTTTTTGGGGTGCCCGCGGGTGTCTTTGGGGTGGTTTTGGGGGTCTCTCGGGTGGTTTTGGGGTGTTTTTGGGGTTCCCATTGGTGTTTTCGGGGTCCCCCAGGAGCTGCGGGAGCGGGTGCTGCGGGGCAAGTACCGGATCCCCTTCTACATGAGCACGGACTGTGAGAACCTCCTCAAGAAGTTCCTGATCCTCAACCCCACCAAGAGGGGCACCCTGGAGGTGAGGGGACCCCAACTTCATCCTGGGACCCCCAATGGCACCCCAGGACCTTCTGGGGACCCCAACCTCATCCTGGGACCCCCCAGTGTGAGCCTGGATCCCCCAATGACCCATCAGGACCTTCTGGGGACACCCCAACTTCATCCTGGGACCCCCAATGACACCCCAGGACCTTCTGGGGACCCCAACTTCATCTTGGGACCCCCCAGGACCTTCTGGGGACCCCAACCTCATCCTGGGACCCCCAGTGTGAGCCTGGAACCCTCAATGACCCATCAGGACCTTCTGGGGACCCCAACTTCATCCTGAGACCCCCAATGGCACCCCAGGATCTTCTGGGGACCCCAACTTCATCTTGGGACCCCCAATGGCACCCCAGGACCTTCTGGGGACCCCAACTTCATCCTGAGACCCCCCCAGTGGCACCCCAGGACCTTCTGGGGACCCCAACTTCATCCTGGGAACCCCCAATGGCACCCCAGGACCTTCTGGGGACCCCAACTTCATCCTGGGAACCCCCAATGGCACCCCAGAATCTTCTGGGGACCCCAACTTCATCCTGGGACCCCCAATGACCCATCAGGACCTTCTGGGGACCCCAACTTCATCCTGAGACCCCCAATGGCACCCCAGGACCTTCTGGGGACCCCAACCTCATCCTGGGACCCCCAGTGGCACCCCAGGAGCTTCTGGGGACCCCAACTTCATCCTGGGACCCCCAATGGCACCCCAGGACCTTCTGGGGACCCCAACTTCATCCTGGGACCCCCAGTGTGAGCCTGGAACCCCCAATGACCCATCAGGACCTTCTGGGGACCCCAACTTCATCCTGGGACCCCCCCAATGGCACCCCAGGACCTTCTGGGGACCCCAACTTCATCCTGGGACCCCCAATGACCCATCAGGATCTTCTGGGGACCCCAACTTCATCCTGGGACCCCCAGTGGCACCCCAGGACCTTCTGGGGACCCCAACTTCATCCTGAGACCCCCCCAGTGGCACCCCAGGACCTTTTGGGGACCCCAACTTCACCCTGGGACCCCCCCAATGGCACCCCAGGACCTTCTGGGGACCCCAACTTCATCCTGGGAACCCCCAATGGCACCCCAGAATCTTCTGGGGACCCCAACTTCATCCTGGGACCCCCAATGACCCATCAGGACCTTCTGGGGACCCCAACTTCATCCTGAGACCCCCAATGGCACCCCAGGACCTTCTGGGGACCCCAACCTCATCCTGGGACCCCCAGTGGCACCCCAGGAGCTTCTGGGGACCCCAACTTCATCCTGGGACCCCCAATGGCACCCCAGGACCTTCTGGGGACCCCAACTTCATCCTGGGACCCCCAGTGTGAGCCTGGAACCCCCAGTGACCCATCAGGACCTTCTGGGGCCACCCCAACCTCATCCTGGGACCCCCCCAATGGCACCCCAGGACCTTCTGGGGACCCCAACTTCATCCTGGGACCCCCAATGACCCATCAGGATCTTCTGGGGACCCCAACTTCATCCTGGGACCCCCAGTGGCACCCCAGGACCTTCTGGGGACCCCAACTTCATCCTGAGACCCCCAGTGGCACCCCAGGACCTTCTGGGGACCCCAACTTCATCCTGGGACCCCCCAGTGGCACCCCAGGATCTTCTGGGGACCCCAACCTCATCCTGGGACCCCCCAGGATCTTCTGGGGACTCCAACTTCATCCTGGGACCCCCAGTGTGAGCCTGGAACCCCCAGTGGCCCATCAGGACCTTCTGGGGACCCCAACTTCATCCTGGAACCCCCAATGACCCATCAGGACCTTCTGGGGACCCCCCAACCTCATCCTGGGACCCCCAGCGTGGTTCTGGGAACCTCAGAGCAGCCCAACCCCCCCCGGGGACCCCTGGCTGTCCCCAAAGTGTCCCCAGAGGTGACCCCGGCCCCGCTGTGTCCCCAGCAAATCATGAAGGACCGCTGGATGAACGTGGGCCACGAGGACGACGAGCTCAAGCCCTACATGGAGCCCGTGCCCGACTACAAGGACCCCCGCAGGACAGGTGGGAGCCCAGGGCACCCCTGGGGACAGCGGGGACCCCCGGACGTCCCCGTGTCCCCCCCTGAGGGCAGCGTCCCCCCCCAGAGCTGATGGTGTCCATGGGCTACACGCGCGAGGAGATCCAGGAGTCGCTGGTGGGGCAGAAGTACAACGAGGTGATGGCCACGTACCTGCTGCTGGACCACAAGAGCTCCGAGGTGGGGACACTGGGGACACTGGGGACATTGGGGACACTCTGGGGACACATTGGGGACACTGAGGGATGGCAGGGACACCAGGGAATGGCAGAAGTACAACGAGGTGATGGCCACGTACCTGCTGCTGGACCACAAGAGCTCCGAGGTGGGGACTCTGGGGACACATTGGGGACACTGGGGACACTGGGGGATGGCAGGGACACTGGGGGGACACTGGGGACACACTGGGGACACTGGGGACACATTGGGGACACTGAGGGATGGCAGGGACACCAGGGAAGGGCAGAAGTACAACGAGGTGATGGCCACGTACCTGCTGCTGGACCACAAGAGCTCCGAGGTGGGGACACTGGGGACACACTGGGGACACTGGGGACACTGGGGGATGGCAGGGACACTGGGGGACACTGGGGGACACTGGGGACACATTGGGGACACATTGGGGACACTGGGGACACATTGGGGACACTGGGGGATGGCAGGGACACCAGGGGATGGCAGAAGTACAACGAGGTGATGGCCACGTACCTGCTGCTGGACCACAAGAGCTCCGAGGTGGGGACACTGGGGACACTGGGGACACTGGGGACACACTGGGGAGATGGCACAGACAGTGGGGGACATGGGGGGACACATTGGGGACACTGGGGAGATGGCAGGGACACCAGGGAATGGCAGAAGTACAACGAGGTGATGGCCACGTACCCGCTGCTGGACCACAAGAGCTCCGAGGTGGGGACACTGGGGACACTCTGGGGACACTGGGGACACATTGGGGACACTCTGGGGACACATTGGGGACACCAGGAAATGGCAGAAGTACAACAAGGTGATGGCCACGTACCTGCTGCTGGACCACAAGAGCTCCGAGGTGGGGACACTGGGGACACACTGGGGACACTGGGGACACACTGGGGACACTGGGGACACATTGGGGACACTGGGGGACACTGGGGGATGGCAGAAGTACAACGAGGTGATGGCCACGTACCTGCTGCTGGACCACAAGAGCTCCGAGGTGGGGACACTGGGGGACACTGGAGACACATTGGGGACACTCTGGGGACACATTGGGGACACATTGGGGACACTGAGGGATGGCAGGGACACCAGGGAATGGCAGAAGTACAACGAGGTGATGGCCACGTACCTGCTGCTGGACCACAAGAGCTCCGAGGTGGGGACTCTGGGGACACACTGGGGACACTGGGGGACACTGGGGAGATGGCAGGGACACTGGGGGACACTGGGGAGATGGCAGGGACACTGGGGGACACTGGGGACACTGGGGAATGGCAGAAGTACAACGAGGTGATGGCCACGTACCTGCTGCTGGACCACAAGAGCTCTGAGGTGGGGACACTGGGGACACTCTGGGGACACTGGGGGACACTGGGGACACATTGGGGACACTGGGGGACACTGGGGAGATGGCACAGACAGTGGGGGACATGGGGGGACACCAGGGAATGGCAGAAGTACAACGAGGTGATGGCCACGTACCTGCTGCTGGACCACAAGAGCTCCGAGGTGGGGACATTGGGGACACTGGGGGACATTGGGGACACTGGGGACACTGGGGGATGGCAGGGACACCAGGGAATGGCAGAAGTACAACGAGGTGATGGCCACGTACCTGCTGCTGGACCACAAGAGCTCCGAGGTGGGGACACTGGGGACACTGGGGACACTGGGGACACTGGGGAGATGGCAGGGACACATTGGGGACACTGGGGACACCAGGGAATGGCAGAGGTACAACGAGGTGATGGCCACGTACCTGCTGCTGGACCACAAGAGCTCCGAGGTGGGGACACTGGGGACACTGGGGGACACACTGGGGACACTGGGGACACACTGGGGACACACTGGGGACACTGGGGGACAGGGAATGGCAGAAGTACAACGAGGTGATGGCCACGTACCTGCTGCTGGACCACAAGAGCTCCGAGGTGGGGACACTGGGGGACACTGGGGACACTCTGGGGACACTGGGGACACATTGGGGACACTGGGGACACTCTGGGGACACTCTGGGGACACATTGGGGACACTGGGGACACTGGGGGATGGCAGGGACACCAGGGAATGGCAGAAGTACAACGAGGTGATGGCCACGTACCTGCTGCTGGACCACAAGAGCTCCGAGGTGGGGACACTGGGGACACTGGGGGACACTGGGGACACACTGGGGACACTGGGGACACTCTGGGGACACTGGGGACACATTGGGGACACTGGGGGATGGCAGGGACACCAGGGAATGGCAGAAGTACAACGAGGTGATGGCCACGTACCTGCTGCTGGACCACAAGAGCTCCGAGGTGGGGACACTGGGGGACACTGGGGACACATTGGGGACACATTGGGGACACTGGGGACACTCTGGGGACACTGGGGGACACTGGGGACACTGGGGGATGACAGGGACACTGGGGGACACACTGGGGACACTGAGGGATGGCAGGGACACCAGGGAATGGCAGAAGTACAACGAGGTGATGGCCACGTACCTGCTGCTGGACCACAAGAGCTCCGAGGTGGGGACACTGGGGACACTGGGGACACTGGGGACATTCTGGGGACACTCTGGGGACACTGTGGGGACACTGCAGGGGACAGGGAGGGAAGGGAGTGTGAAGGGCATGTGGGGACAAGAACATGGGGACAAAGAGGGGACACGGGCACGGTGACAAGGTGACACCGGGAGGCTCATTGGGATGAAGAGGGGACAGGAGGAGGAGGGGACACGGTGACAAGGACACGGTGACAAGGACACGGTTCAGTGGTGCAGCATCACTGAGATGTGAGGGGACACGGGGACACTGAGGTGACACGGGGACACAGGAGCACGGAGGGACACGAGCAGGGACAGGGGGACACCGGGAGGGTGGCGTGGGGACACGGGGACACCGGGGACACCGTTCCCTGCCGTGCCCTGTCCCCGTCAGCCCGTCCCCACGTGTCCCCTGTCCCCAGCTGTGCCCTGCTGGCACGTCCCTGTCCCTGTCCCCATCCCTGCCCGGCGGGTGTCCCCCATGTCCCCAAATGTCCCCCATGTCCCCCATGTCCCCAAATGTCCCCAAATGTCCCCGTGTCCCCAGCTGGAGGAGAACCTGTCCCTGTCCCTGTCCCTGTCCCCATCCCTGCCCAGTGGGTGTCCCCCATGTCCCCAAATGTCCCCCATGTCCCCAAATGTCCCCCCATGTCCCCAAATGTCCCCCATGTCCCCAAATGTCCCCGTGTCCCCAGCTGGAGGAGAACCTGTCCCTGTCCCCATCCCTGCCCAGTGGGTGTCCCCAAATGTCCCCCATGTCCCCAAATGTCCCCAAATGTCCCCCATGTCCCCAAATGGCCCCCTGTCCCCAGCTGGAGGAGAACCTGTCCCTGTCCCCATCCCTGCCTGGCGGGTGTCCCCCATGTCCCCAAATGTCCCCAAATGTCCCCAAATGTCCCCAGCTGGAGGAGAACCTGTCCCTGTCCCCCAATGTCCCCCAATGTCCCCGTGTCCCCCTGTCCCCAGCTGGAGGAGAACCTGTCCCTGTCCCCCATGTCCCCCAATCTCCCCAATGTCCCCCATGTCCCCCATGTCCCCAAATGTCCCCAGCTGGAGGAGAACCTGTCCCCCATGTCCCCAAATGTCCCCCCATGTCCCCCAATGTCCCCAAATGTCCCCAGCTGGAGGAGAACCTGTCCCTGTCCCTGTCCCCATCCCTGCCCGGTGGGTGTCCCACATGTCCCCCACATGTCCCCAAATGTCCCCCATGTCCCCCATGTCCCCCAATGTCCCCAAATGTCCCCAGCTGGAGGAGAACCTGTCCCTGTCCCTGTCCCCATCCCTGCCCAGTGGGTGTCCCCCATGTCCCCAAATGTCCCCAAATGTCCCCAAATGTCCCCATGTCCCCAAATGTCCCCCATGTCCCCAAATGTCCCCAGCTGGAGGAGAACCTGTCCCTGAAGCCGCGCGTGGCCCCGGAGGTGGCCAACAGCTCGGGCCCCTCCCCCGCTCACAAGGTGCAGCGCAGCGTCTCGGCCAACCCCAAACGGAGAGTGAGCGACCAGGGTGAGACCCCAGACCCAAATAAACGGGACACGGGGGGTGAGCGACCAGGGTGAGACCCCAGACCCAAATGGGGACACGGGGGGGACACGGGGAGAGTGAGCGACCAGGGTGAGACCCCAGACCCAAATGGGGACCCCAAAATGGGGGGTGAGCGACCAGGGTGAGACCCCAGACCCAAATAAACGGGACACGGGGGGTGAGCGACCAGGGTGAGACCCCAGACCCAAATGGGGACACGGGGGGGGTGAGCGACCAGGGTGAGACCCCAGACCCAAATAAACGGGACACGGGGGGGTGAGCGACCAGGGTGAGACCCCAGACCCAAATAAACGGGACACGGGGGGGGGGTGAGCGACCAGGGTGAGACCCCAGACCCAAATAAACGGGACACGGGGGGGGGGGTGAGCGACCAGGGTGAGACCCCAGACCCAAATGGGGACCCAGAGGGGGGTGAGCGACCAGGGTGAGACCCCAGACCCAAATAAACGGGACACGGGGGGGGGGTGAGCGACCAGGGTGAGACCCCAGACCCAAATGGGGACCCCAAAATGGGGGGTGAGCGACCAGGGTGAGACCCCAGACCCAAATAAACGGGACACGGGGGGAACACGGGGGGTGAGCGACCAGGGTGAGACCCCAGACCCAAATGGGGACCCAAAATGGGGACACGGGGGGTCAGCGACCAGGGTGAGACCCCAGACCCAAATGGGGACCCCAAAACGGGACACGGGGGGTCAGCGACCGGGGTGAGACCCCAAAGGGTGAAACCCCAAATGGGGACAAGGGGTGGACCCCAAAAGTGAGACCCCCAAATGGGGACATGGGGGTCTGTCTGCAGCTCTGGGTGGTGCCTCCCTCAGGACCCTCACGGGCGGTTTTGGGGCAGTTTTGGGTCGATTTTGGAGCGTTTTGGGTCGATTTGGGGGCGGTTTGGGGGCAGTTTTGGGGGCGGTTTTGGGTCGGTTTTAGGGCCGGTTTGGGGCCCGTTTTGGGGCCGGTTTTGGGTCGGTTTTAGGGGCGGTTTTGGGTCGATTTTGGGGCGGTTTGGGGGCAGTTTTGGGGCGGTTTTAGGGGCGGTTTTGGGTCGATTTTGGGGCGGTTTGGGGGCAGTTTTGGGGCCGGTTTTGGGGCGGTTTTAGGGTCGGTTTTGGGTCGATTTTGGGGCGGTTTGGGGGCAGTTTTGGGGGCCGTGCTCTGTGCTCTGTGCCCCCCCCCCCCAATGAGCAGGGGGTGAAGGGGAAGGGGGGCTCCCTGTGGGACCCCCACCCTGACAGCCCCTCCCGCCCCAGCCGGGCTCTCCATCCCCACCTCGGCCTCGTACTCCAAGAAAACGCAGGCGGCGAACGCCGAGAACAAGCGAGGAGGAGGAGGAGGAGGAGGAGGAGCGGGAGGAGGAGGAGGAGCCGGGGAGGAAGAGGGCGGCGGGGGCGGGGGGCGCCGCGCGGGCAGCACGGCCAAGGTGCCCCCGAGCCCCCTGCCCGGCCTGGAGCGATCCAAGGGCACCCCCTCCCCATCCACGGTCAGTGGGGTCCCCAACACCTGAACCCCTGGATTTGGGGGGTCCCCAACACCTGGAACCCCTGGATTTGGGGGGTCCCCAACACCTGAACCCCTGGATTTGGGGGGTCCCCAACACCTGAACCCCTGGATTTGGGGGAGGGGGGCCTGGAGACCCTGGGTTTGGGGGAATTTGGGTGCGAGGGGGGTCCCCAACACCTGAACCCCTGGATTTGGGGGGTCCCCAACACCTGGAACCCCTGGATTTGGGGGGTCCCCAACACCTGAACCCCTGGATTTGGGGGGTCCCCAACACCTGAACCCCTGGATTTGGGGCGTCCCCAACACCTGAACCCCTGGATTTGGGGCGTCCCCAACACCTGAACCCCTGGATTTGGGGGAGGGGGGGGGCTGGAGACCCTGGGTTTGGGGGAATTTGGGTGCGAGGGGGGTCCCCAACACCTGGAACCCCTGGATTTGGGGGGTCCCCAACACCTGGAACCCCCAGATTTGGGGGGTCCCCAACACCTGGAACCCCTGGATTTGGGGGGTCCCCAACACCTGGAACCCCTGGATTTGGGGGGTCCCCAACACCTGGAACCCCTGGATTTGGGGGGTCCCCAACACCTGGAACCCCTGGATTTCGGGGGTCCCCAACACCTGGAACCCCTGGATTTGGGGGGGTCCCCAACACCCGAACCCCTGGATTTGGGGGATTCCCAACACCTGGAACCCCTGGATTTGGGGGGTCCCCAACACCTGGAACCCCTGGATTTGGGGGGGTCCCCAACACCTGGAACCCCTGGATTTGGGGGGTCCCCAACACCTGGAACCCCTGGATTTGGGGGGGTCCCCAACACCTGGAACCCCTGGATTTGGGGGGGTCCCCAACACCTGAACCCCTGGATTTGGGGGGGTCCCCAACACCTGAACCCCTGGATTTGGGGGGTCCCCAACACCTGGAACCCCTGGATTTGGGGGGTCCCCAACACCTGAACCCCTGGATTTGGGGTCAGCACCTGCAGGGGTGGGAGGACGGGGGGTGGCCGTCCCTGGGTCCCCCCAGGGTGGGTCTGGGGTCTCTTGGTGCCCACTGGAGGGTCCCCAGATGCTGTGGGTGCTGTCTGGGGGTTTGGGGACCCCCGTGTCCCCCCCCAGCCCCCCCATTTCGGTGTCCCCCCCCACAGAACAGCGTCCTGTCCACGGGCACCACGCGCAGCCGCAACTCCCCCCTGCTGGACCGGGCCAGCCTGGGCCAGAGCTCCCTGCAGAACGGCAAGGACAGGTGGGGACCCCTCCCCAGAGCCCCCCGAGCCTGCTCAGCACCCCGGGGGGGTCTGGGGGGGTCCCGAGGGTGCTGGGGTGGAGATGGGGGGTGGGTGATCCCCCCCAGCCCCAATTGCTGCATTCACTGGGGGCTGGGGAGAGCCCCCCATTCCCATGGGGGGGTCCCTGGGGGCAGCAGTGTCCCCCATTCAGGGCTCTGGGGGTGTCCCTGTGTGCTGGGGGGGCTCAGGGCTGTCCCTGGTTTCAGGGGGGGCTCAGGGGTGTCCCTGCATGCCAGGGGGGGCTCAGGGCTGTCCCTGTGTGCTGGGGGGGCTCAGGGCTGTCTCTGGTTTCAGGGGGGGCTCTGGGGTGTCCCTGTGTGCCCGGGGGGGCTCAGGGGTGTCCCTGGGTCCAGGGGGGGCTCAGGGGTGTCCCTGCATGCCAGGGGGGGCTCAGGGCTGTCCCTGTGTGCTGGGGGGGCTCAGGGGTGTCTCTGGTTTCAGGGGGGGGCTCAGGGGTGTCCGTGCGTGCCAGGGGGGGCTCAGGGCTGTCCCTGGTTTCAGGGGTGTCCCTGTGTGCTGGGGGGGCTCAGGGGTGTCCCTGGGTGCTGGGGGGGCTCAGGGTTGTCCCTGGTTTCAGGGGGGGCTCAGGGCTGTCCCTGGGTGCTGGGGGGGCTCAGGGCTGTCCCTGGTTTCAGGGGTGTCCCTGTGTGCTGGGGGGGCTCAGGGGTGTCCCTGGGTGCTGGGGGGGGCTCAGGGTTGTCCCTGGTTTCAGGGGGGGCTCAGGGCTGTCCCTGGGTGCTGGGGGGGCTCAGGGCTGTCCCTGGTTTCAGGGGGGGCTCAGGGCTGTCCCTGGGTCCAGGGGGGGCTCAGGGCTGTCCCTGGTTTCAGGGGGGGCTCAGGGCTGTCCCTGTGTGCTGGGGGGGCTCAGGGGCAGCAATGTCCTGCATTTAGGGGGGTGTCCTTGCATGCCAGGGGGGGCTCAGGGGTGTCCCTGTGTGCTGGGGGGGCTCAGGGCTGTCCCTGCATGCCAGGGGGGGCTCAGGGGTGTCCCTGTGTGCTGGGGGGGCTCAGGGGCAGCAATGTCCTGCATTTAGGGGGGTGTCCCTGCATGCCAGGGGGGCTCAGGGCTGTCCCTGGTTTCAGGGGGGGCTCAGGGCTGTCCCTGGGTCCAGGGGTCTCTGGGCTGCCCCCCAGCCCTGTCCCCCCTTCAGGGGTGTCCCTGTGTGCTGGGGCGGCTCAGGGCTGTCCCTGGGTCCAGGGGGGGCTCAGGGCTGTCCCTGGGTCCAGGGGGGGCTCAGTGCCATCTCTGGTTTCAGGGGGGGGCTCAGGGGTGTCACTGTGTCCAGGGGGGGCTCAGGGCTGTCCCTGGGTCCAGGGGGGGCTCAGGGCTGTCCCTGTGTGCCCGGGGGGGCTCAGTGCCATCCCTGGTTTCAGGGGGGTCTCTGGGCTGTCCCTGTGTGCTGGGGGGGCTCAGGGCTGTCCCTGTGTGCTGGGGGGGCTCAGGGGTGTCCCTGTGTGCCCGGGGGGGCTCAGGGCTGTCCCTGTGTGCCCGGGGGGGTTCAGGGCTGTCCCTGTGTGCCCGGGGGGGTTCAGGGGTGTCTCTGTGTGCCCGGGGGGGTTCAGGAGTGTCCCGGGGGGGCTCAGGGGTGTCCCTGTGTCCGGGGGGGCTCAGGGGTGTCCCTGGGTCCGGGGGGCTCAGGGGTGTCCCTGGTTTCAGGGGGGGCTCAGGGGCAGCAATGTCCTGAATTTAGGGGGGTGTCCCTGGTTTCAGGGGGGGCTCAGTGCCATCCCTGGGCCCAGGGGTCTCTGGGCTGCCCCCAGCCCTGTCCCCCCTCACCCCTGTCCCCCCTCACCCCTGTCCCTCTGTCCCCCTGTCCCCCTGTCCCTCCGCAGCGCCCCCCCCCGGGTCCCGGCCGCCTCCCCGTCCGCGCACAACGTCAGCCAGGGCGGGGGTCCCGCCGAGCGGCCCAGCTTCCCGCGGGGGGTGTCGAGCCGCAGCACCTTCCACGCGGGGCAGCTGCGGGCGCCCCGGGACCCCCGGGACCCGCGGGACCCCCTGCCCTACGCGCTGCCCCCGGGGCTGCCCCCGCCCGCCTCGCCCTCGGGCGCCAGCCAGGGCCGGCGCGGCCCCTCCGCCAGCCTCTTCAGCAAGTTCACCTCCAAGTTCGTGCGCAGGTGAGCCCGGCCCCGCCCCCGTGTCACCTGTGTGTCCCCTCCCGGTGCTCTCGGTGTCACCTGCTGTGTGTCCCCCCGCCCCGGTGTGTGCTGGGCTCTCACTGTGCTCGGTGTCCCCTCGGTGTCCCCTCGGTGTCCCCTGGCTGTGCCCTTCGTTCCTCTGTGTGTCCCGGGCTCGGTGTCACCTCCAGGGCTCCTCTGTCCCCTCTGTTTGTCCCCTCTGAGCGCTCCTCGGTGTCCCCACAGGTCCCTTCTGTGTCCCCTCAGGGTGTCCCCTCCCTCAGGTGTCCCCTCGGTGCTCTCAGGGCTTCTCTGTTCTTCTCCTCCCTCTGTGTCCCCTCCTGTCCCTGCCACTGTCCCCTCAGGGACCCCCGGGGCTCCTCCTGTCCCTGAATTGGGGACCCCCCGTGTCCCTGAATGTCCCTTTGGGCCCCCCCCCCGTGTCCCCCCCATGTCCCTGAATGTCCCATTGGGGCCCCCCCCATGTCCCCTCCTGTCCCTGAATTGGGCCCCCCCCCGTGTCCCTGAATGTCCCTTTGGGATCCCCCCATGTCCCTGAATGTCCCTGAAATGGGGACCCCCCCGTGTCCCTGAATGTCCCTTTGGGGCCCCCCCGTGTTCCTGAATGTCCCTGAATTGGGGACCCCCCATGTCCCCCCCCGTGTCCCCTCCTGTCCCTGAATTGGGGACCCCCCATGTCCCTGAATGTCCCTGAATTGGGGCCCCCCCCCGTGTCCCCCCCATGTCCCCTCCTGTCCCCTCCTGTCCCCTCCTGTCCCTCTGTCCCCACAGACCCTGGGGGGGGTGGGGGGGGTTGGTGCTGCTTTCCCCGCCCCCCCCGGCCCCTCCCCCTCCCAGGGGTCTCTGGGGGCTTTGGGGGGGCTCTGGGGGGGGGGGGGGGGGGGGTGGCTCTGTCCCGGCCCCCTCCCCTCCCCCCCCCCAACGCCCCCTTCTCTTCTGTTTGTCTTTGTAGAAATCTGTCTTTCAGGTTTGCCAGAAGGTAGGGCCGCGCCGGACCCCCCCCCCGCATGGCACCCCCAAAAACCCCCCGGGACCCCCGACCCCTCCCCAGAGCCCCGCATGGCCCCCCCCCCCCGCTCGTCCGTGTGTCCGTCCGTCCGTCCGTGTGTCCCCCCCGTGTGTCCGTGTGTCCCCCCCGCCCCTCCCCTCCCCCCGTGCTGTCTGTGCCCCCCCCGGGGGTGGGGGAGGGGCTGAGCCCCCCCAGCCCCCCCTGGCTGAGCTGGGCCCCCCCTTTTGTCTCCCGAGGAACCCCCACGAGCCCGAGAGCAAGGAGAGGGTGGAGACCCTCAGGTGAGTGCGGGGGACACCGGGACACCCCTGGTACCCTGGGGACACCTTGGGGACACCTTGGGACACCCCTGATACCCTTGGGGACACCATGGGACACCCTGGGGACATCCTGGGGACACCGTGGGACACCCCTGACACCCTGGGGACACCTTGGGGACACTCTGGGACACCTTGGGACACCCCTGATACCCTTGGGGACACCCTGGGGACACCCTGGGGACACCTTGGGGACACCCCTGATACCCTTGGGGACACCCTGGGACACCGTGGGACACCCCTGATACCCTTGGGAACACCCTGGGACACCCTGGGGACACCCTGGGAACACCCTGGGGACACCTTGGGACACCCTGGGACACCCTGGGGACATCCTGGGACACCGTGGGACACCCCTGATACCCTTGGGGATACCCTGGGGACACCCTGGGACACCCTGGGGATACCCCTGATACCCTTGGGGACATCCTGGGGACACCCTGGGGACACCTTGGGGACATCCTGGGGACACCTTGGGACATCCTGGGGACACCCCTGATACCCTGGGGACACCCTGGGACACCCTGGGACACCTTGGGGACACCCCTGATACCCTTGGGGACACCCTGGGACACCCCTGGGACATCCCGGGGGTGACCAACCCCCCTTGGTGGCCCCATGGTGCCACCCCAGACCCCAAGAAGGATCCCCAGGACCTCCCTGAGCCCCCCATTTCCCCCCTCACCCCCCGTTTGTGCCCCCAGACCCGCGGTGGGCCCCCGAGAAGGACCCCCAGGACCCCCATTTCCCCCCTAACCCCCCGTTTTTCCCCCCCAGACCCGCGGTGGGCCCCGAGAAGGACCCCCAGGACCCCCATTTCCCCCCTAACCCCCCATTTCCCCCCTAACCCCCCATTTGCCCCCCCAGACCCGCGGTGGGCCCCGAGAAGGACCCCCGGGACGCCGGGCGCGACGCCAAGCCGCGCTCGCTGCGCTTCACGTGGAGCATGAAGACCACGAGCTCGCTGGAGCCCGGGGAGATGCTGCGCGAGATCCGCAAGGTGCTGGACGCCAACAGCTGCCGCTGCGAGCCCCAGGAGCGCTTCGTGCTGCTCTGCGCCCACGGCGCGCCCGGGCACGACTCCTTCGTGCAGTGGGAGATGGAGGTGTGCAAGCTGCCCCGGCTCTCGCTCAACGGCGTCCGCTTCAAGCGCATCGCCGGCACCTCCATGGCCTTCAAGAACATCGCCTCCAAGGTGGCCAACGAGCTCAAGCTCTGAGCCGCGCGCCGGGGACGGCCGCGGAGCTCCGGGGACACGGACATGGACACCCAGGAATGGCCGCGGAGCTCCGGGGACACGGACACAGACACCCAGGAATGGCCATGGAGCTCCGGGGACACGGACACGGACACCCAGGAATGGCCGCGGAGCTCCGGGGACACGGACACCCAGGAATGGCCGTGGAGCTCCGGGGACACGGACACCCAGGAACGGCCACGGAGCTCCGGGGACACGGACACGGACGAGCTCCAGCTCTGAGCCGCGGCCGCCCCTCGGCTGCTGCGGCACCCGGACACGGATGGGGACAGCTGGGGACAGCTGGGGACACGGACATGGCGACCTGGGAGCGCCTCCAAGGCGGCCAACGAGATCCAGCTCTGAGGCCACATGTGGTGGAGACAGCTGGGGTGGCCCTGGAGCTCTGGGGACACGGACACGGACACCCAGGAACGGCCACGGAGCTCTGGGGACACGGACGTGGTGACCCAGGAGTGGCCACCGAGCTGCGGCTCTTGGGGACACGGACAGGGTGACCCGGGAGCGCCCCAAGGTGGCCACGAGCTCCAGCTCTGAGCCACGGTGGGGACAGCGGGGGTCACCTGGGACGGCGCCGCGGTGGCCACGGAGCTCTGGGGACACGGAGCGCCAGGAATGGCCACGGAGCTCTGGGGACACGGGCACGGCCACCTCAGAGCCGCGGCTCTTGGGGACACGGACACGGTGACCCGGCAGCGCCTCCAAGGTGGCTCCAGCTCCGAGCCACGGCCACCCCCCCGGCAGCTGCGGCAACGAGACACGGTGGGGACAGCTGGGGACAGCTGGGGACGGCTCCAGGGTGGCCACGGAGCTCCGGGGACACGGACGTGGTGACCCAGGAGTGGCCACTGGGCTGCGGCTCTTGGGGACACAGAGGTGGTGACCCGGGAGAGGTGACCCGGGAGCGCCTCTGAGGTGGCCACGGAGCCACGGACACGGCGGGGACGCCCACGGGGGGACACGGGAGCACCGGGATGGACCTGGGGGCTCCTGGATGGACCTGGGGGCTCCTGGATGGACCTTGAGCACGTCCAGGCCTTGGTGGGCACGTCCTGGATGGAGCCAGGAGCCCCTGGGTGGACCTGGGAGCCCCTGCATGGACCTGGGAGCCCTGCATGGACCTTCTGTGGGGTCCAGGAACATCCTGGATGGACCTGGCACCTCCAGGCGGATCTGGTGGAACTCGTGGCTGAAGCTGGGAGCTCCCGGGGTCACCGGGCTGGACCTTGGGCAGGGTCCAGGTCACCCCGGGGCCACCTGGATGGACCCAGGGCCTTGTGAGGGTGTGGGGACACCCTGGATGGGCCTCTGGGGACAGGGCCAGGGTTTCATGGGGACATCCTGGGACCCCTTGGGGACATCCCGGTGGCACC
The DNA here is from genome assembly GCA_039654755.1 of Calcarius lapponicus. Classification (NCBI taxonomy): domain Eukaryota; kingdom Metazoa; phylum Chordata; class Aves; order Passeriformes; family Fringillidae; genus Calcarius; species Calcarius lapponicus. The sequence goes on along the minus strand of JBBFKN010000269.1, from coordinate 17,055 downwards.
TTCTGGTGGGGTAGCGAGGCTCATCTGGGCACAGGAGTGGTGGCCCAAAGGCCCTTCTGAGGAGTCCTGGGGGACATCTCTGGTGGCCTTGGGACATCTCGGGTGGCTTTGGGGACATCTCTGGTGGCTTTGTGGACATCCCGGGGTGGCTTTGGGGACGTCCTGGGTGGCCCAGGGCCGCGTGGGGACACCCTGGGGACGTGCTGGGTGTCCCTGAGCCTTACGGGGGACACGGGGACAGTCCGGGGGTGGCCTTAGGGGGGGGTGGGAGCGTCCCCTCCCCCCCGGGGGATGCCGGTGGTCCCCGCCCCTCCCCCCCCTTGGGGACAGGGCCGTCCCCGCCCCTCCCCCCCCGGCCGTCCCCTCCCCCCGCACTCAGGGAGGCCCCGATGGGGGGGGAGGGGCGGGGGGCGCTGCTGCTGCGGGGGGGGGCTCCCCTCCCCCCCCCCCCGCCCCCGTTTTTGTCCTGCTGTAGCCCCGCCCCCGGCACCGCCCCTGGGGGCGGGGACACTCCGGGGGAGGGGCCGAGCCCAGGCCACGCCCCCTGTGCGGTGGATTTTCCAGGTTCTGATTAAAAACTTTCCAGAAAGATCCGCGGCTCCGAGTGCTGCTCCAGGGGTCAGGCCCAGTACGAACCAGTGCTCCCAGTAAAAACCAGTGATCCCAGTACGAACAGTGATCCCAGTACGAACCAGTGATCCCAGTACGAACCAGTGATCCCAGTACGAACCAGTGCTCCCAGTACAATCCAGTGATCCCAGTACGAACCAGTGCTCCCAATACAAACCAGTGCTCCCAGTACGAACCAGTGATCCCAGTACGAACCAGTGCTCCCAGTATGAACCAGTGATCCCAGTACGAACCAGTGATCCAGTATGAACCAGTGCTCCAGTATGAACCAGTGATCCCAGTACAAACCAGTGCTCCCAGTATGAACCAGCGCTCCCAGTACGAACCAGTGCTCCCAGTACAAACCAGTGCTCCCAGTATGAACCAGTGCTCCCAGTACGAACCAGTGCTCCCAGTCCAAACCAGTGATCCCAGTACGAACCAGTGCTCCCAGTATGAACCAGTGATCCCAGTACGAACCAGTGATCCCAGTATGAACCAGTGATCCCAGTACAGACCAGTGCTCCCAGTAAAAACCAGTGCTCCCCAGTATGAACCAGTGATCCCAGTATGAACCAGTGATCCCAGTATGAACCAGTGATCCCAATACGAACCAGAGATCCAGTACGAACCAGTGCTCCCAGTACAAACCAGTGATCCCAGTACGAACCAGTGCTCCCCAGTACGGGCCTGGCCTCCCAGTCCAAACCAGTGCTCCCAGTACGAACCAGTGATCCCAGTACAAACCCAGTGATCCCAGTAGAAACCAGTGATCCCAGTATGAACCAGTGCTCCAGTATGAACCAGTGATCCCAGTACGAACCAGTGCTCCCAGTATGAACCAGTGCTCCCAGTATGAACCAGTGGCTCCCAGTACAATCCAGTGATCCCAGTACGAACCAGTGATCCCAGTATGAACCAGTGCTCCCAGTACGAACCAGTGCTCCCAGTACGGGCCTGGCCTCCCAGTCCAAACCAGCACTCCCAGCGCTCCCAGTGCTCCCAGTGGCCCGGTGCGCGCAGCCTCTGTACTAAAATACCTTTATTGCAAACTGGGACCCCCCGGGACCCCGGTGCTCCGGCCCAGCAGGGGGCGCTCAGCGCGGCGGGGCGTGGCCGGCAGCCGGGGGGCGTGGCCTGGCGGCGGGGGCGTGGCCAGGGCGGAGCAGCGGGGGCGGGGCCCGGCCGGGCTGGAGGGGGGGCGGCAGCCGCGGGAGCGCGGGGGGCGGGGCCGGGGGCGGGGCCGGGCGGAGCAGCGGGGGCGGGGCCGGCGGGGCGCGAAGGGGGGGCGGGGCCGCGCCGGGGGGGTGGGGCCGAGGAGGGCGGCGGGGGCGGGGCCGGGCGGGAAACGCTCGTGATCTGCACCTGTGGAGAGAGAGGCGGGGCTGGGTGGGCGGGGCACAGAGTGGGCGGGGCTGGGTGGGCGGGGCACGGAGTGGGCGGGGCTGGGTGGGCGGGGCACAGAGTGGGTGGGGCTGGGTGGGCGGGGCACAGAGTGGGCGGGGCACAGAGTGGGTGGGGCTGGGTGGGCGGGGCACGGAGTGGGCGGGGCACGGAGTGGGCGGGGCTGGGTGGGCGGGGCACGGAGTGGGCGGGCACAGAGTGGGTGGGGCAGGGAGTGGGCGGGGCTGGAATGGGCGGGGCACAGAGTGGGCGGGGCTGGGTGGGCGGGGCACAGAGTGGGTGGGGCAGGGAGTGGGCGGGGCACAGAGTGGGCGGGGCTGGAATGGGTGGGGCAGGGAGTGGGTGGGGCCAGGGAGGAGCTGTGGTGTGGGAAGGGCACAACCATTGATTGATTGGGGTGTGATTGATTGATTGATTAATGGATTGATTGATTGGAGTGTGATTGATGGATTGGGGTGTAATTGGTTGATTGATTGAGGTAGATTTATTGATTGATTAGGGTGCATTGATTGATTGATTGGTTGGGGTGGATTGATTGATTGGTTGATTGGGGTGGATTGATTGATTGATTGGTTGGGGTGGATTGATTGATTGATTGATTGGGGTGGATTGATTGATTGATTGGTTGATTGGGGTGCATTGATTGATTGATTGGTTGGGGTGGATTGATTGATTGATTGATTGACTGACTGACTGGGGCAGGGTGCCAGGGACCGCCTCTGGGGTGGATCCGTCCCCAGTCCAGAATCAGAACCGGGCCCAGTCCGACGCCCAGCCCTGGGAGCAGGGCAGGGACAGACACACGGACCAGCTCCCAGCTCAGAGCCGCCCCCAGCCCCGGCCCGGCCCTTCCTCACCTCCTCCTCCTCCTCGTGGGGCTCCCCGGGGGGCTCCCCCTGGCCCTGGCGCTCCTGCAGGAGCCGCTCCAGCCCCGGGCGGCGCCGCGGGCCCAGCACGAAGCTCCGAACCTGCGCCGCCGTTTTGTTGCCCAGCACGGGCCGCCACCGCCGGGAAATCGCGGCCGTAGCGGCGCAGGGCTGGGGGGGACAGACACACGGACGGTGAGGGGCGGACACGCGGATAACGAGGCCCATCGGGCTAACGAGGCCGCGCACTCACCCTGCACCACCAGCAGCTGCTCGTCCGTCGTCCAGCGGGAGCTGAACTTGCTGTTGCCCTGGGGGGGAGGGGAGGTGAATTTGGGGGACCGGGGGGACGCGGCCAGGAGCTGCTGGGACACCGTGGGGACACCGTGGGGACGCCGTGGGGACGCCGTGGGGACACCGTGGGGACACCATGGGGACACCGTGGGACACCGTGGGACACCATAGGGACACCACACAGGGACACCATGGGGACACCATGGGGACACCGTGAGGCTCCCAGGGACACCGTGGGGACACCGTGGGGATGCCGTGGGGACACCATGGGGACACCGTGGGGACGCCGTGGGGACACTGTGGGGAAACTGTGGGGACACCGTGGGGACACCGTGGGGACACCATGGGGACACCGTGGGGCTCCCAGGGACACCGTGGGGACGCTGTGGGGACACCGTGGGGACACCGTGGGGACGCCATGGGGACACCGTGGGGACACCGTGGGACACCGTGGGGACACCGTGGGGACGCCATGGGGACGCCGTGGGGACACCGTGGGGACACCGTGGGACACCGTGGGGACACCGTGGGGACGCCATGGGGACGCCGTGGGGACACCGTGGGGCTCCCAGGGACGCCGCGGGGACACCGTGGGGACGCCGTGAGGACACTGTGGGGACACCGTGGGACAACGTGGGGACACCATGGGGACACAGTGGGGACACCGTGGGGACACTGTGGGGACACCGTGGGGACACCATGGGGACACAGTGGGGACACTGCGGGGACGCCGTGGGGACGCTGTGGGGACGCTGTGGGGACACCGTGGGACACCGTGGGGACACTGTGGGGACGCGGCCGGGAGGTGTGGGGACACCGTGGGGACACCGCAGGGACACCGTGGGGACAGCGTGGGGACACTGCGGGGACACCGTGGGGACGCCAAGGGGACGCCGTGGGGACACCATGGGGACATCGTGGGACAACATGGGACAACGTGGGGACACCGTGGGGACGCCGTGGGGACACTGCGGGGAGACCGTGGGGCTCCCAGGGACACCGTGGGGACACCGTGGGGACGCCATGGGGACACTGTGGGGACACCGTGGGGCTCCCAGGGACACCGTGGGGACACCGTGGGGACGCCCTGGGGACACCGTGGGACAACGTGGGGACGCCGTGGGGACACCGTGGGGACGCCGTGGGGACACCGTGGGGACACCGTGGGGCTCCCAGGGACACCGTGGGGACACCGTGGGGACGCCCTGGGGACACCGTGGGGACATCGTGGGGACGCCGCGGGGACACCGTGGGGACGCCGTGGGGACACCGTGGGACACCGTGGGGACACCGTGGGGACACCGTGGGGCTCCCAGGGACACCGTGGGGACACCGTGGGGACGCCCTGGGGACACCGTGGGGACATCGTGGGGACGCCGCGGGGACACCGTGGGGACGCCGTGGGGACACCGTGGGACACCGTGGGGACGCCGTGGGGACCCCGTGGGGACACCGTGGGGACGCTGTGGGACACCGTGGGGACGCCGTGGGGACACCATGGGGACACTGTGGGGACACCGTGGGGACACTGCGGGGACACCGTAGGGACACCGCGGGGACACCGTGGGGACTCCGTGGGACAACGTGGGGACATCGTGGGGACACCGTGGGGCTCCCAGGGACCCACCTCAGGCGGCCGCAGCCCCTCCAGGCCCCCGTCCAGCGCCTGCCTGAGGCCGCTGTTGATCTGCTTGATGCGCTGCACCTGCGGGGACGGAGCGGGGATGGAGCGGGGATTGGGGAGGGGACGGATCAGGGATTGGGGAGGGGACGGAGCGGGGACGGAGCGGGGATGGAGCGGGGATTGGGGAGGGGATTGGGGAGGGGATGGATTGGGAATTGGGGAGGGGACGGATCGGGGATGGATTGGGGATGGAGCGGGGATGGATCGGGAATTGGGGAGGGGATGGATCGGGAATTGGGGAGGGGACGGATTGGGGATTGGGGAGGGGACGGATCGGGAATTGGGGAGGGGGCTCAGGGGAATTTTGGGGTGCCCCAGGGTGCCCCAGGGTGGCTCAGGGCTCACCTGCCGTTTCAGGGCCACCAGCTGGCAGTGGAGCCGGCGCAGGGCCCGGGGCTCGGGGGGATTTTGGGGTGCCCCAGGGGGATTTTGGGGTGCCCCAGGGTGGCTCTGGTGCAGGGCCCGGGGCTCAGGGGGATTTTGGGGTGCCCCAGGGGGATTTTGGGGTGGCTCAGGGGGATTTTGGGGTGCCCCAGGGGGATTTTGGGGTGCCCCAGGGGGATTTTGGGGTGGCTCAGGGGGATTTTGGGGTGCCCCAGGGGGATTTTGGGGTGCCCCAGGGTGGCTCACCTGCCGTTTCAGGGCCACCAGCTGGCAGTGGAGCTGGCGCAGGGCCCGGGGCTCGGGGGGATTTTGGGGTGCCCCAGGGCGGCTCTGGTGCAGGGCCCAGGGCTCGGGGGGATTTTGGGGTGGCTCAGGGGGATTTTGGGGTGGCTCAGGGGGATTTTGGGGTGCCCCAGGGGGATTTTGGGGTGGCTCGGGGGGATTTTGGGGTGGCTCAGGGGGGTTTTGGGGTGCCCCAGGGGGATTTTGGGGTGCCCCAGGGGGATTTTGGGGTGGCTCAGGGGGATTTTGGGGTGCCCCAGGGGGATTTTGGGGTGCCCAGGGCGGCTCACCTGCCGTTTCAGGGCCACCAGCTGGCAGTCCAGCTGGCGCAGGGCGCGCGCGCCCAGGTCGGGGTTCGCCGTCACCTCGGCCACGTCCTCGCGGCTCAGGCGCATCCCGCGGGGGGGGCGGCGCCGCTGCCGCGCCGGGGGGTGGTGCCGGTACTGCGGCTCCTTGCGCGGCCCCGCCTTGGCCGGGCACGGCTGGCACCGTTAATTGGGCCCATTCGTTAATTAGTGCGGGTGCTCGAGTTGGTTATGGCTGGGGACACCCCCTGAGCTCCCCCCCACCCCCCCCCCCCGGACTTGGTACGTTCCGCCCGGCCGCTGCTCTCCCCACCCCCCCAGCAGGGGGCGCCACTCTGCCCCGTTTCTGGGGGGTTTCCCAATTTTTGGGGGTCTCCAGACCCCCCCCCAGTTCCCCATCGTTGTTTTTAGGGGTTCCTCCCCATTCCCAAAAGATCCCCCCAAATTTTGGGGGTCCTACACCATCTCGAGCTTCCCCTCCCCAGCTCCTCCCTCTGTATCTTTAGGGATTCACCCCCATTTTGGGGGGTTCCCCCTTTTCCTCACCCTACTCTTGAAACCCACCCCCAAATTTCACCTGTGACCGCCCCGAACCCCCCCAAACCCCCCCCGAGCCCCCCCAAAACCCCCCCTGTGCCCCCCCAAACCCCCCTGTGCTCCCCCAAACCCCCCCTGTGCCCCCCCCAAACCTCCCCTGTGCCCCCCCAAACCTCCCCTGTGCCCCCCCCAAACCCCCCCCTGTGCCCCCAACCTCTTTTTTGGGGTCCGCAGGCTCCAGGTCCCCGTCGGGGCTGGGTCGCTGCTCGTCGGTCTCGTCGTTGCTGTGAGGGGTCAGGGGTGAGGGGGGGTTTGGGGGGTTTGGGGGGCTCAGGGTGGATTTTGGGGAGGTTTTGTGGGGGCCTCGGTGGATTTTGGGGAGGTTTTTTTTTGGGTTCAGGGTGAGATTTTCGCGGTTTTGGGGGAGGTTTTTGGGGAAGGTTTTGGGGAGATCTTCAGGAGGTTTTTGGGAGGTTCAGGCTGGGATTTTGGGGAGGTTTTAGGAAAGTTTTTGAAGAGGCTTTAGGGAAGTTTTAGGAAGGTTTTGGGGGAGGTTTTGGGGAGATTTTCAGGAGGTTTTTTGGGAGGTTCAGGCTGGGATTTTGGGGAGGTTTTTGGGGGGCTCAGGGTGGATTTTGGGGAGGTTTTTGGGGGTCAGGGTGGATTTTGGGGAGGTTTTTGGGATGCTCAGGGTGGATTTTGGGGAGTTTGGGGGGCTCGGTGGATTTTGGGGGAGGTTTTTTTGGGTTCAGGGTGAGATTTCACGGTTTTGGGGGAGGGTTTTTTGGGGAAGTTTTTGGGGAGGTTTTGGGGAGATTTTCAGGAGGTTTTTGGGAGGTTCAGGCTGGGATTTTGGGGTGGGTTTTAGGAAAGTTTTTGAAGAGGCTTTAGGGAAGTTTTAGGAAGGTTTGGGGGAGGTTTTGGTGGGAGATTTTCAGGAGGTTTTTGGGAGGTTCAGGCTGGGATTTTGGGGAGGTTTTTGGGGGGCTCAGGGTGGATTTTGGGGAGGTTTTTGGGGGGCTCAGGGTGGATTTTGGGGAGTTTGGGGGGCTCTCAGGGAGGATTTTGGGGAGGTTTTTGGGGGCTCGGTGGATTTTGGGGAGGTTTTTTTGGGTTCAGGGTGAGATTTTCGCAGTTTTGGGGGAGGTTTTGGGGAAGTTTTTGGGGAGGTTTTTGGGAGATTTTCAGGAGGTTTTTGGGAGGTTCAGGCTGGGATTTTGGGGAGGTTTTTGGAAGGCTTTTGAAGAGGCTTTAGGGAAGTTTTAGGAAGGTTTTTTGGGAGGTTATTGGGGTCAGTTTTGGGCGGGTTTTGGGCTCCCGTACCTGTCGTCGCGGTCGCGGCGGCCCAGCAGGCGCCGGGCCTGGCGGTCCCATGACGCTGGGTGCGGGAACGCGTCTTCTTCCAGGAGTAATAGTACTTGACCAGGCTGGGGATCAGCTTGTCCGGCAGCTGGGGGGGTTTGGGGGGGTTTAGGGGGGACACAGAGGGGGTTTGGGGGGTTTGGGGGGACACAGAGGGGGTTTGGGGGGGTTTGAGGGGGTTTGGGGGGGGACACAGGAGGGGATTTGGGGGATTTGAAGGGGGTTTGGGGGGCACAGAGGGGGTTTGGGGGGATTGAAGGGGTTTAGGGGGGACACAGAGGGGGTGTAGAGGGGGCACAGAGGGGGTTTGGGGGGGTTTGAGGGGTTTGGGGGGCACAGAGGGGGGTGTAGAGGGGCACACAGGGGGTTTGGGGGGGTTTTAGGGGGAGTGTGAAGGGGATCTGGGGCTGGTTTTAGGGGGGCACACAGGGGTTTGGGGGGGTTTTGAAGGGGGTTTGGGGGGGGCACAGAGGGGGGTTTTGGGGGTGTTTGAAGGGGTTTTGGGGGGCACAGAGGGGGTTTTGTAGAGGGACACAGAGGGGGTTTGGGGGGTTTAGGGGGGGCACAGAGGGGGTTTTGGGTCTCTCTGGGGGTCTTCTGGGGTCCCTTTGGGTCCGTTTGTGTCCCTTTGGGTCCCGTTGGGTCCCTTTGGGTCCCTTTGTGTCCCGCTGTGTCCCGTTGTGTCCCGTGTGTCCCTTTGGGTCCCGTTGGGTCCTGTGTGTCCCGTTGGGTCCCGTTGTGTCCCTTTGGGTCCCGTTGTGTCCTGTTGTGTCCCTTTGTGTCCCTTTGGGTCCCGTTGGGTCCCCTACTGTCCCGCTGTGTCCCTTTGTGTCCTTTGTGTCCCTTTGTGTCCCTTTGTGTCCCTTTGGGTCCCGCTGTGTCCCTTTGGGTCCCTTTGGGTCCGTTGGGTCCCTTTGGGTCCCTTTGGGTCCCGTTGGGTCCCTTTGGGTCCCTTTGGGTCCCGTTGGGTCCTTTGGGTCCCGTTGGGTCCCTTTGGGTCCCTCTGGGCTCTCTTTGTGTCCCGTGTGTCCCTTGGGGTCCCGTGATGTCCCATTTTCTGTCCTTAGTGTCCCTCACCATCTGCTGGATGCGCGCGAAGCTCTTGCGTGGAAGCTGAAACGCCTGCTCGAACAGCACCTTGTCCTCCACCGTCCACTCGTCCGGGAAGGGCGTGAAGTTGGCCAGGTCAGCAGGGACTTCTCACGTCGTGCTTGTGCCACAGCAGCATGCCCAGCGCCTGGGGGGCACGGGGGGGTTTATGGGGCACCCGGTGGGCACGGGGGGGTCAGGGGCACCCGGGGGGCACCGGGGGGGGTTTAGGGGGCAGGCACCGGGGGGGCACGGGGTGGTTTAGGGGCACCCCGGGGGATTTGGGGGGTCTGGGGGCTCCCCGGGGGATTTGGGGGGTCTGGGGGGCTCTGGGGGTTCCGTACCTGCTCGATGTTGGTAGCCGTGCTTGTCCTTGGCCATCGGCGATGTACCTGTCCACTGGGGGGCAGGGGATGTGGGGGTGTTATGGGGGGTTATGGGGGGGTTTTGGGGGTGTTATGGGGGGGTTTGGGGTGTTTATGGGGTGTTATGGGGGGGTTTGGGGTGTGTATGGGGGGTTATGGGGGGTTTGGGGGGGGGGTTGGGGTGTTATGGGGGGGTTTCGGGGTGTTATGGGGGGTTATGGGGGTTTGGGGGTGTTATGGGGCGTAATGGGGTGGTTATGGGGGGTTTGGGGGTGTTATGGGGGGGTTTGGGGGGTGTTATGGGGGGGGGGTTGGGAGGGGTTTGGGGGTTGTTATGGGGTGTTATGGGGGATTTGGGGTGCTTATGGGGGGTTATGGGGGGTTTGGGGTGTTATGGGGCGAGTTATGGGGGGTTTGGGGTGTTATGGGGTTGTTATGGGGGGTTATGGGGGGTTTTGGGGTGTTATGGGGGGTTTGGGGGTGTTATGGGGTGTTATGGGGGGTTATGGGGGGGTTTTTGGGTGTTATGGGGGGTTTGGGGGGGGTTTGGGGTGTTATGGGGGGGTTATGGGGGTTTTGTAATGGGGGGTTTTGGGGTGTTATGGGGGGGTTTGGGGGGGTTGGGGTGTTATGGGGGGGTTAGATGGGGGGGTTTAGGGGGGGTTTTGGGGGTGTTATGGGGGGGTTTGGGGGGGTGTTATGGGGGTGGTTATGGGCGGTTTGGGGGTGTTTGGGGGGGGTTTTGGGTTGTTATGGGGTGTTATGGGGAGTTATGGGGTGTTATGGGGGGGTTGGGGTGTTTATGGGGAGTTATGGGGTGTTATGGGGGGGTTTGGGGTGTTATGGGGAGTTATGGGGTGTTATGGGGGGTTATGGGGGGGTTTGGGGTGTTTATGGGGGGTGGTTTATGGGCGGTTGGGGGTGTTTGGGGGGGGTTTGGGTTGTTATGGGGGTTTGGGGGGTTAAAGGAAGAGTTAAGGGGGTAAAAAAGGGGGGTTAGAGGGTTGGGGGGTCAAGGGAAGGTTCTGGGGGCATCAAGGGGGGTCGGGGGGGTACAAGGAGGCGTTGGGGGGTACCCGGGGGTGGGGTTAAGGGGGGGGGTTTTTAAAGGGGGGTGAGGGCCCCCCCTCGCCCCCCCTGGCATGCAGGGGTCCCGGGGGGGCGGGGGTCTCACGTTTGGCGTCGGACACGCAAGTGGTTGGGGGCCCACACCAGCATCCCCTTGAGCTCCTTGTTGCTGTAGCGAGCGGGGCTCTCTGGGGGTGCACGGGGGGGTCCCACTGAGCGGGGGGACACCCCCGAGCGCCCCCCCCCGCCCCCCTCCGCAGCGCTCCGTACCTGGCTTGCAGTCGGGAATCACCGCCTGGTAATCGGCGCCCACGCGGATCATGCTGTCTGTGGGGTCACCGGGGGTCACCGGGGGTCCCGGGGGGGGTCGCGCCGCCCCCCCCCCGCGCTGCCGGGGCCGGGGGGCCCGGCCGAGCCCCCCTCCCCGCGCCGCACAAAGCGCCGGCCGCGCACACGCGGGCGCCCGGGGACAATGGCGCGGGGCTTTGTTCCCCCCCCGTGTGTCCCCCCCCGCCCCACCGAACCCGGCGGGTCCCGGCGCTGCCGCCCCCTCCCCACAGGGACACCGCGGGGGCCGGACATCCCCGGGGGGGTTATCGGGGTGGGGGGCCAGCCAGTTTTGTTCAATTTTATTTTGTTTTATTTTATTTTATTTTTTGGGGGGGGGTCACTCACCGTGGCCGTGCTCGTCCTCGCTGGCCTCGTCCTCGGAGTGCGGGGGTCCCGCGGCGCCCCCCCCCGCCTTGGCGCGGCTGCGGGACAGGATCCCCGAGGGCTTCTCCATCACCGACGGCATCGCCGGAGCCCCCCGAGCCCCCCCGGGGGTCCCCGCCCGCCCCGCGGGGCGGGGGCTCAGCCCCGGTGCCCCCCCCCTCGCCAAACTCCCCCCGAGCGCGGGGCTTTTGGGGAGGGGGCGTGGGGAACCGGGGCTGGGGGGGAGGACGCGGGGCGGACCCGAGGGTCCCTCCCCCGGTGGGCGCGGGGCAGAACCGGGGGGGGCTCCGGGGGAGGGGTCCCGGTGCTGGGGGGGCCGTGCCGGGGGTCCCGAGCCCGCACAAAGCGCCCGCGCCGCTGCCGCCGCCTCCCGGTGCTAAAGTAGTTCCAGCTGCCCGCGGCCTCAGCACGGCCCCGCCGCCACCCCGTACCCCTCCGCGCCGCCTCGGGCACCGGGGGGACCGGAGGGATCCGGGGGAAACCGGGTGGACCGGGGGGATCCGGGGGGATCGGGGGGATCGGGGGGGAACGGGGGGATCCGGGGGGAACGGGGGGAACGGGGGGATCGGGGGGAACGGGGGGAACGGGGGGAACGGGGGGAACGGGGGGACAGGGGGAACCGGGGGGACAGGGGGGAACCGGGGGGACCGGGGGGAACGGGGGGGGGTTTCGGGGGGTCGGCACGGGGGGTTCGGTACCGGCAGTACCGGAGAGCCCGGGGAGAATAAAGGGCCGGGGGCAGCGGGGGGATAAAGGGGGATGGGGGGGTCAGGGGGCGGGGTGGGGTCTGTCCCCTGTCTGGGGCTGGAGTCTGTCCCTCTGTGGATTTGGGGTCTGTCCCCATGTGGGTCTGGGTCTGTCCCTCTGTGGATTTGGGGTCTGTCCCTGTCTGGGTCTGGGGTCTGTCCCCACACAGATCAGGGGTCTGTCCCTCTGTGGATTTGGGGTCTGTCCCTGCCTGGGTCCTGGGGTCTGTCCCCACACAGATCAGGGGTCTGTCCCTCTGTGGATTTGGTGGTCTGTCCCCTCACAGATCAGGGGTCTGTCCCTCTGTGGATTTGGGGTCTGTCCCCATGTGGGTCTGGGGTCTGTCCCTGTCTGGGGCTGGGGTCTGTCCCCTCACAGATCAGGGGTTTTGTCCCTCTGTGGATTTGGGGTCTGTCCCCGTGTGGGTATGGGGTCTGTTGCTGTCTGGGGCTGGGGTCTGTCCCCTCACAGATCAGGGGTTTGTCCCTCTGTGGATTTGGGGTCTGTCCCTGTCTGGGTCTGGGGTCTGTCCCTGTCTGGGGCTGGGGTCTGTCCCCTCACAGATCAGGGGTCTGTCCCTCTGTGGATTTGGGGTCTGTCCCCATGTGGGTCTGGGGGTGCCCATGGGGACCCCCCCCCACCATCACACTCTGTGGGGCTGCTCCACATCCCCCATCACCCCCTTCCCTCTGGGGGCTCGCCCCATTGCGGGAGGGTTTTGGGCTGGATCAGAGCTGTGGGGCCGGGCTGTGGGGTGGGCTGAGGGCTGTGGGGGCAGGGTGTGTGTGGCAAACTGGAGTCTGTCAGTCCATACTGGGGGCTGTGGGGCCGTACCAGGCTTTGGGGGGGCCGTACTGGGTGTGTGGTGCCGGTTTGGGGGCCATACCGGGTCTGTGGTGCCAGTTTAGGGCTGTACTGGGTCCTGTAGGGCCGGTTTAGGGCCGTACCGAGCTCTGTGGGGCCGTACTGGCTCTATGGTGCTGGTTTAGGGCCGTACCGAGTTTGTGGGACTGGTTTAGGGCCGTACCGGGTCTGTAGGGCCGGTTTAGGGCTGTAACGGGGTCTCTTGTGCCGGTTTAGGGCCGTACCAGATCTGTGGATCCGGTTTAGAACTGTTACCGGGCTCTGTGCGGACCGTGACCGGGAATGTGGGGGCCGGTTTAGGGCTGTAACAGGCCTGTAGGTCCGGTTTAGGGCCGTACCGCGTTCTGTGGAGCCCTACCCGGTCTGTGGTGCCAGTTTAAGGCCGTACCGAGCTCTGTGGGGTCGTACCGGGCCTCTGTGGGACCGTACCAGTTTTGCGGGGCCGCTTCAGGGCTGTACCGGGCTCTCTTGTTGCCGGTTTAGGGCCGTACCGGGTTCCGTGGGGCCGTACCGAGCTCTCCGGGCGCCCCTCTCCCACAATGGCGGCCCCGCTCCCCTCAGCGCACTGGGCGTGGCCTCCCGCGCTCCCGCCCCTTTCCGCTCTCAGCCAATCAGCGCCGAGCGTCCTTCGCGCCCCGCGCCCGGCGCCACGCGCCCGCTCCCCCCCGCCCTTCCCGCTCCCGCTTCCGCGCACGCGCGGCGGCCCCGCCCCGCGCCACCGCCCCCCATCGCCCCGCCCCTTTCCCTCCATCGCGCCGGCGCATTGGCCGCCGGCGCCGGCTCGCGCGCTCTGCGCTCCGCCCCCTTTCCCCCCCCCTTATAAATAGCGCGCCCCCCGCGCGCGCCCCCTCAGACCCTCCGCGCCCCCCGCGCCGTGAGGAGCCGCTGGCGCCGCCATTATGGGGGGTGAGCGGGGCCGCGCCGCGCCCGGGGGGGCTCGGCGCTGAGGGGAAACAGAGCAGGGGTGGGGCCTGCGAGGCGCCGCTGAGCGGATTGGGAGCCGTCCCGAACGGGGTGGAGGGGTCACCGCGAGGGGACGCGGGAGTTCCGCGAGGGAATTTGGGGTCGGTCTCAGAGGCTGGGAGGTCACCGCGAGGCCTTACGGGGGTTCCGTGAGGGCATTTGGGACCGTCCCAGAGGATGGGGAGACTCCTTGGGGTGCTACAGGGCTCCCGTGGTGGGACTGGGGGCTTCTGTGTGGATGTTTGGGACTTTCCGTGAGGTTTTGGGGTTGTTGTTGAGGTCATTTGGGGGCTCTTCGGAGGACGCTTGTGACTCTGCGAGCGGTTCTGGATGCTGCTGCGAGGAAATTGGGATTATCGGAGGCTCTTGGGGCTTCTGTGAGGGTTTAGAACCTCCGTGAGAATTTGGAGGTTCCCCACGGCGAACGTGGGATTTTCTGAGTGGATTTGGGGCTGTTACAGAAGATTTGGGGGCTGTGTAAAGAGAGTTGGTCAGGACTGGAGGGGATTTAAGGGGGGATTTGGGGGTCTCAGAGTTGGATTTGGGGCTGTGCACGATTGTCCCATCCAACCCTGCTGGAAAATTTCCCCGTTTTCCCCCCGAATGACCCCAAAGTGGAGATTGGAGCCTCCCAATCCCAGCCAGCAGCAGGTGGTGGCTGCTCCAACCCCAAAACCGCTCGAATTGCCCCCAACCCCGGTGGACAAATGTGGCTTTGAGGGATGTTTGTCCTGTCCTGTCCCCGTCCCGCTGCTTTTCCTGTCACATCTTCGCTTTTGGGCTCAATGTTTGCAGCTGAAGCTCGGGAATCCCCGTCCTCTTTGGAGATTTGGAGGGATCCCGGCAGGGTCCCTTCACTTTGGTGAAGTCAGGCGCATTTTGGGTGAAATCAGCCCCGTTTTGGGTGAAATCAGCCACGTTTTGGGTGAAATCAGCCACATTTGGGTGAAATCAGCCCCATTTTGGGTGAAGTCAGCCCCGTTTTGGGTGAAATCAGCCCCATTTTGGGTGAAATCAGGCGCATTTTGGGTGAAATCAGCCCCCATTTTGGGTGAAGTCAGGCGCATTTTGGGTGAAGTCAGCCGCATTTTTGGGTGAAGTCAGGCGCATTTTGGTGCCAATTTGGTGCCAATTCCCAGTGTTTGGGTGCCAGTTCTCAATGTTTTGGTGCCAGTTCTCAATGTTGTGGTGCCAGCTCTCAGTGCTTTGGGTGCCAGTTCTCAGTGTTTTGGTGGCCAATCCTGGATGTTTTGGTGCCATTTTGGGTGCCAGCCCTCAGTGCTCTGTCGCGTTTTTCCCAGAGGAAGTCGAGCAGGGCCAAGGGAGAAGAAGCAGCGGCGGCTGGAGGAGGCGCGCGGCCATGGCAGCCGTATGTGCCAAGGTGGAGGCTGCCAACAAAGTGAGTGTGCCACGACCCGGCCAGGGGCATGGGCATGGGCACGGGCACAGCCAGGAGCCGGGCAGGGCGCAGCCCTGGAACCGGGCAGGGCACGGGGGACAGGACAGGGCACGGGGACAGCCCTGGAACCGGGCAGGGCATCAGGAACCGGGCAGGGCACAGGGAACAGGGCACGGGCACGGGCACAGCCCTGGAACCGGGCAGGGCATCAGGAACCGGCAGGGCCACGGGGACAGCCCAAGGAGCCGGGCACAGCCCTGGAACCGGCCAGGGCACGGGGACAGGGCAACGGGCACAGCCCAGGAGCTGGGCAGGGCGCGGGGACAGGGCATGGGCACGGGCCACAGCCCTGGAACTGGGCACAGCCCTGGAAACCGGGCACTGGGCACAGCCCTGGGCAACGGGCACAGCCCTGGCACAGCCGTGGAACTGCTCCCTGTCCCTGCCCTGGCAGTGCCCTGTCCCTGTCCCCTGCCCTGGCAGTGCCCTGTCCCCTGTCCCTGCCCTGGGCAGTGCCCCTCTGCTGCTGCCCCTGGGCGCTCTCTGCTCTCTTGCAGCTCCGGGACCCCCTCGAGGCCTTCCCGGTGTTCAAAAAGTACGACAGGAACGGGTGGGTGCCCATGGGGAACGGGTGGGTGCCCATGGGGAACGGGTGGGTGCCAATGGGGAACGGGTGGGTGCCCATGGGGAACGGGATGGGTGCCAAATGGGGAACGGGTGGGTGCCAGTGAGGAACGGGTGGGTGCCAGTGAGGAACGGGTGGGTGCCAATGGGGAACGGGTGGGTGCCAATGGGGAAACGGGGTGGGTTGCCAATTGGGGAACGGGTGGGTGCCAATGGGGAACGGGTGGGTGCCCATGGGGGAACGGGTGGGTGCCCATGGGGAACGGGTGGGTGCCAATGGGGAACGGGTGGGTGCCCATGGGGAACGGGTGGGTGCCAGTGAGGAACGGGGGGTGCCCGACAGGAACGGGTGGGTGCCAATGGGAACGGGTGGGTGCCCATGGGGAACGGGTGGGTGCCCATCGGGGAACGGGTGGGTGCCCATGGGGAACGGGTGGGTGCCAATGGGGAACGGTGTGGGTGCCAATGAGGAACGGGTGGGGTGCCCATGGGGAACGGGTGGGTGCCCGTGAGGAACGGGTGGGTGCCCGTGAGGAAACGGGTGGGTGCCAATGAGGAACGGTGGGTGCCCAAGGCCACTTTGGTGTCCCCAGAGTGTTCCTGGTGTCCCTGAGGCCACTTCAGGTGTCCCCAGAGTGCTCACAGTGTCCCCAGAGTGTCCCCAGAATGTTCCTGGTGTCCCTGAGGCCATTCCTGGTGGTCCCCAGGGCTGGATCCCAGGCGTCCCCTGAGTGTCCCCAGAGTGTTTCTGGTGTCTCAAGGCTGATCCTGAGTGTGTCCCCAAGACCCCTTTAGGTATCCCCAGAGTGTTCCTGGTGTCCCCAAGGCCACTTCAGGTGTCCCCAGAGTGTTCCTGGGATTCCTGAGACCCGTTCCTGGTTGTCCCCAAGGCTCATCCTGCTGTCCCCAGAGTGTTCCTGGTGTCCCCAAGGCTGATCCCAGTGTCCCCTGAGTGTCCCCAGAGTGTTCCTGGTGTCCCCAAGGCCACTTCCAGGTGTCCACAGATTGTTCCTGGTGTCCTCAAGGCCACTTCAGGTGTCCCCAGAAATGATCCTGGTGTCCCCAAGGCCACTTCAGGTGTCCCCAGAGTGTTTCCTGGTTGTCCCCAAGGCTCATCCTGGTGTCCCCAGATTGTTCCCTGGTGTCCCCGAGGTGGTTCCCAGTGTCCTTAACCCCTTCTTGGTGTCCCCACAGTGTCCCCGAGCCCCTCCCCAGTGTCCCCACGCTGTCCCCGACGCTGTCCCCGACCCCGTGTCCGTCTGTCTGTCCCAGGCTGAACGTGTCCATCGAGTGCCGCCGAGCGTCCGGCCTGGAGCCGTCTACGCTGGACTGGGCCTTTGAGCTGACCAAGGCCAACATGCAGAGCCTGTGAGTGCCCCGAGCGCCTCTGCAGGGCAGGGATGGCCTGTCCAAAATCCCCAAAATCCCCAAAATCCCAAAAATCCCCAAAATCCCCAAAATCCCCAAAATTCCCAAATTGGGGTTTTCCCATGTT
>JBBFKN010000268.1:0-19826 GCA_039654755.1 Calcarius lapponicus | reverse complement strand
CCCGGGACCCGCCCCGGGATGGACACGCCCACACCCGCCAAGGACACGCCCCCAAAATCCGGGAGAGCGGGGGGGAGGGGGCGCCCCCTGGCGGATGGGAGGGCAACGGGAACGGGCACCGGACCGGGAATGGGAACAGGACACCGGGAATGGGAACGGAGTGGGAACGGGACACCGGGAATGGGGACACCGGGAATGGGAACGGGACACCGGGAACGGGCACCGGGAATGGGAACCGGGAATGGGCACCGGGAATGGGACACCGGAATGGGAACGGGACACCGGGAACGGGCACCGGGAATGGGAACCGGGAATGGGCAACGGGAACGGGCACCGGAATGGGACACCGGGAATGGGAACGGGAGTGGGAACGGGAACGGGCACCGGGAATGGGCACCGGGAATGGGAACGGGACACCGGGTAACGTGGACACCGGGAACGGGCAACGGGAACGGGCACCGGGAACGGGACACCGGGATGGGCAACGGGAACGGGAATGGGCACCGGGAATGGGAACGGGACACCGGGACGGGCAACGGGAACGGACACCGGGAATGGGAACGGGCACCGGGACACCGGGAATGGGCACCGGGAATGGGACACGGGCACCGGGAATGGGAACGGGACACCGGGACACCGGGAATGGGCAACGGGAATGGGAACGGGCACCGGGAATGGGAACGGGACACCGGGACACCGGGAATGGGACACCGGGAACGGGAACGGACACCGGGAACGGGAACGGGCACCGGGAATGGGAATGGGACACCGGGAATGGGAACGGGACACCGGGAATAGGAACGGGAGTGGGAACGGGACACCGGAATGGGCACGGGAACGGGACACCGGGAGATGGGCACCGGGATGGGAACGGACACCGGGACACCGGGAATGGGCACCGGAATGGGAACGGGACACCGGGGAATGGGCACCGGGAATGGGAACGGGACACCGGGAACGGGCACCGGGAATGGGAACGGGACACCGGGAATGGGGACACCGGGAATGGGACACCGGGATACCGGGAATGGACACCGGGAACGGGACACCGGGGAATGCGGCGGCGCTGGAGACGAACACCTTTATTGGCACCGGAGAGTCCGGTGGAGCCGCGGCAGCACCGGAGCGGGGGAGGGTCCTCCCGGAGGGCTCCCGGTGACCGATCCAGGGCCAGCCTCGATCCGTGGGGACACCGGGACCCCTCACGGGAACGGCGGCGTCGGCGCGGGGGCCAGGGGGAAGCTCTGCCGGGACACGAGGGCGCGGGGTGTGGATTTTGGTGGTCCCGGGGTGGGACCGAGGGGTCCGGGGTGGATTTTGGGGGTCACGGGGGTCCGGCCTTACCGGGGCCGGCACCGCGGGGGCTCTGTCCACGCCGCCGCCGGACGCCTGCGGGGACAGAACCGGTGGCACCGGGGGGCAGCGGAGTGAGGGGGGTCCCTGGGCGCGGAGCCCCCCCGGGATTCCCGGTTCTGAACCCCCCCGAGTTCCCGGTTCTGAACCCCCGAGTTCCCGGTTCCGAGCCCCCCGGGATTCCCGGTTCTGAACCTCCGGATTCCCGGTTCCGAGCCCCCCGGTTCTGAACCCCCCGGGATTCCCGGTTCTGGACCCCCGAATTCCCGGTTCCGAGCCCCCGAATTCCCGGTTCTGAACCCCCCGGGATTCCCGGTTCCGAGCCCCCCGGTTCTGAACCCCCCGGGATTCCCGGTTCCGAGCCCCCCGGTTCTGAACCCCCCGGGATTCCCGGTTCTGAACCCCGAGTTCCCGGTTCCGATCCCCCCCGAATTCCCGGTTCCGAGCCCCCCGGTTCCGAGCCCTCCGGGATTCCCGGTTCTGAACCCCGAATTCCCGGTTCCGAGCCCCCCGGTTCCGAGCCCTCCGGGATTTCCCGGTTCTGAACCCCCGAATTCCCGGTTCCGAGCCCCCCGGTTCCGAGCCCTCCGGGATTCCCGGTTCTGAACCCCCGAATTCCCGGTTCCGAGCCCCCCGGTTCTGAACCCCCCGGGATTCCCGGTTCTGAACCCCCGAGTTCCCGGTTCCGATCCCCCCCGAATTCCCGGTTCGACCCCCGGTTCCGAGCCCTCCGGGATTCCCGGTTCTGAACCCCCGAATTCCCGGTTCCGAGCCCCCCGGTTCCGAGCCCTCCGGGATTCCCGGTTCTGAACCCCCGAATTCCCTGGTTCCGAGCCCCCCGGTCTGAACCCCCCGGGATTCCGGTTCTGAACCCCCGAGTTCCCGGTTCCGAGCCCCCCCGGGATTCCCGGTTTCCGAGCCCCCCGGTTCCGAGCCCCCCCGGGATTCCCGGTTCCGAGCCCCCCGGTTCTGGACCCCCGGACTCCCGGTTCCGAGCCCCCCGGGATTCCCGGTTCCAAGCCCCCCGGGACTCCCGGTTCCGAGCCCCCTCCCACCTCTCCCGGCCGCGGTCGCAGCCCCCAGCAGCAGCAGCAGCAGCCCCGGGAAGGCGACACCGACCGAGACCGGGAGGAGCCAGGGAGGATCTGGAAGGGAGAGAGCGGGGGGGATCACCGGGATCCGGTACCGGGACCGTGACCAGGGATCAGCCCCGGGCGGTGCCGTTGGTGCCGGTGGTGCGGTTCCGCACGGTCCCCGGTACCGTTCCACGGGGTCCCGGTACCATTCCATGGAGTCCCGGTGCCGTTCCACACGGTCCCGGTACCATTCCATGGGGTCCCGGTGCCGTTCCCACGGGGTCCCGGTGCCGTTCCACACGGTCCCGGTGCCGTTCCACACGGTCCCGGCCGTGGGTGCGGGTCCCGCGGGCGCTGCCGGTGCCGGTACCGGCGCTGGGCTGACACTCAGCATCGCCCAAACCTGGGGAGGAAAAACCCCGGGTTGGGCTCCGGGCCAGCCCCGGGACGCGGGACGCGGGATCCCCCCGCGTTTCCCCGCACGCACCGGAGCCGCCGGTGCCGGGGCTCAGCTCCGACTCCCGCCAGGCGCTGCCGTTGTGGCTCCGGTAGCGGCAGCGGAAGCAGCCGGCGGCCGCGGGCAGCGCGAACTCGGCCCAGTGCCGGTCGGGGGCGGCGGGGACGCTCCGCCCCGGCACCGGCACCGCCGGGAGCCCCCGCAGCAGCTCGAAGGCGCTCCCGGTGAAGCGCCGCGGGGCCAGGCAGCGGATCCGGGGCGGGCCCGGCTCCGGGGGCAGCCGGAGCAGCAGCGGCGCCGGGAGGAGCCTCGGGGCGGCGGCGGCACCGGGACCGCGGCGGGAGCCCCGGGAATTCTGGCGGGAACCCCGGGAATTCTGGCGGGAACCCCGGGAATTCTGGCGGGAACCCCGGGAATTCTGGCGGGAATCCTCGCCGGGATCGTGCCCGGTCTGGCTCAAGCACGAGGCCGCCGCCACGAGGAGCAGAACGCCAAACTCGTCTTCATCCTCATCCTCATCCTCATCCTCCTCCCTGGTTCAGAGGATTCACCCGGGATCACCCGGGATCACCCGGGATCGGCGGGATCCGCCGGGCCGGGGCTCGGGGCGCAGGAAGGAAGCGCCCCGCCCGGCCCCCAGAAATGGAACTTTCCGGCCATTGCGCAAAACTTGGGGTTTTTACACCCAAAGCTCCGAGCTCGGGGCGGGGAAGGAGGCTGCGGCAGCCTGGGAACGGATTTGTGTGAAATCTGGAAGTTTTGTGGTTTTCACGCGGAAGGGGTGGAGGGAGGGAGCCCGGGCCCCAGATCTGCCCTGGGACCCCAAAATCTGCCCCTGAACCCCCCAAATCTGCCCCTCGGCCCCAAATCAGCCCCGAGCTTCCCCAGGTCTTGCCCCCAGATCTCCAAATCTGTCTCCATTTTTCCCCCGGACCTGAAAATCCGTCTCAAATTCCCCCAAATTTCCCAAATCTGCCCCAAATTCCCCAAATCTGCCCCGAATTCCCCAAATTCCCCAAATCTGCCCCGAATTCCCAAATCTGCCCCAAATTCCCCAAATCTGCCCCAAATCCCCCAAATCTGCCCCGAATTCCCCAAATTCCCCAAATCTGCCCCGAATTCCCGCGGGCCCCGCGCGGGGCATTGTGGGACTCCATCTCCGCCAGGGGGCGCTCACGGACGCCACGCGCTGAGGAGGGGGCGGGCCCAAGTTCGCGCTGACCAATCAGAGCTCAGGACGGCCAGGAGGGATCAGCCAATGAGCGCGGAGGGGACGGACATGAGAGGACCCCACGCCGAGGGCGGCCCTGATGGCGCCTGAAAAAATCCGGGATCCGTGAGGGGAGGAACCACAGGGAGCCGGCACCGGGATCATCAACCGGGATCATCCGCCGGGATCCGGCACCGGGATCATTCACCGGGATCATTCATCGGGACCCGGCGCCCGGATCGCCCTCAGGCGGGGTCCTTGGGTCACCTCCCGCCTCAGGCGCCGCCGCGGGCAGCCCCGGGGGGGGGGGTGGGGTCCTTCCTGAGCGGGCGTCGCGCGGCGATGGCGGCGCCCATGGCGGCGCCCATGGCGGATCCCGGCGGGAGGTTCCGTCCCAAATTCCGCCAATTCCCGCCCGGGGCTGCGGCGGATCCCCCCGGATCCCGTCCCGGTGCTCGGGGTGGATCCCGCGGCTCCCCCGTCCCGACGCGCGCGAATTGAATTTGGGGGTTTTTACCCGGTTTTTATCCGTTCCGCACGGAGTTCCCACGGGAGCGGGACCGGGCTGGATCGGTGGGAACGGGGGGAGCCACGCCATGAACCCCCCGCCCCCCCGGAATTCCACACCTCACTCGGTTCTGGATTTTTTTTTCCCTTTATTCGGATTTTTTTTGCCGGTTTTTTAGTTCATTAATGGGACGCGGAGCGGAGGCACTTCGGGGGGACCCCCGGGGGGGGCCGGAGCCGCCCCCCCAAAAACCGCCCCCGGCTCGTTAATGGATTAATTGCCCCCCCGAGCCTGGGGGGTCGTTAAGGCACCGGGGCCGGGGGGGGGGGGGGGGGGGGTCGGAAAAATCCACATTATTGCTGGGCCGCCGTTTGTTCCTTTTTCTTTTTTTTTTTTTTTTTTTTTTTTTTCTGGTTCGTTTTTTGTGGTTTTTTTTTCTTCTTTTCCCTCTTTTTTTTTTATGGTTTTTTTTTTATACAATTAATACAAGTCTGTAAAAATATTTACAACCTCGGCTCCCGGCGGAGCGGGGGGGGGGGAGGGGAGGGGGGGGAGGGGGAGAAGCTTCCAGAGCGGGGCCCCCTCCCCCACCCCGGGGGGGCCGCGGTTCCCTCCCCCTCCACCCCCCCCCCCCCCCTCCTCCTCCTCCTCCTGTCCCGGGCCATTCCCGGGATGAAATTCCTGAGGTTCTCAGGGAACCGGGATCGCTGCTGAACCCCTCTGGAATCCAGTGTTCTCCCCCTGCTCAAAAACCCCGATTCTTAAAAAAAAAAACCCCAAAAACCAAAAAAAAAAAACCAAAAAAAACCCCTGGGAGGGGGCGGGGGAGGAGCCGCGGGCGGGTTTGGGGCGAAATCCCCGGAATTCGGGAGCGGGGGCAGGAGGAGGAGGAGGAGGAGAGGAGGAGGGGGAGGAAGGCAGAGGCGGGGCCGGGCCCCCCCCCCGGGAATTCTGACAAAGTGCAAAGCTCCCCCCCCGCCCCCACCCCGAGATCGGCACCGGGGAGGCACCGGGGGGAACCGGGGGAGGCACCGGGGGGCACCGGGGGGCGGGGGGGGCACCGGGGGGAACCGGGGGAGGCACCGGGGGGGCACCGGGGGGGGGGGCACCGGGGGAGGCACCGGGGGAGGCACCGGGGGGCACCGGAGCTGCCGGGATCAGCTGCTGGGACCGGCCCGGGAGCTGCCCCTGCCGGGACGGGACCGGGGATCCGGGATCAGCCCCAGGATTTGGGATCAGCCCCGGGATCACCCTGGGATGGGATCTGAGATCACCCTGGGACAGGATCCGGGATCAGCCCCAGGATTTGGGATCAGCCCCAGGATCAAGCCCTGTGATCACCCCAGGATTTGGGATCACCCCGGGATGGGATCCGGGATCAGCCCCAGGGTTTGGGATCACAGTGGGAACACCCCAGGATCAGCCCCGGGATCTGGGATCCAGGATTTGGGATCACTGTGGGATCAGCCCAGGAGCAGCCCCAGGATCCGGGATCAGCCCCAGAATCCGGGATCAGCCGCAGGATTTGGGATCACCCTGGGATCAGCCCCAGGATCAGCCCTGGGATCACCCCAGGATTTGGAATCACCCCGGGATTTGGGATCACCCTGGGATGGGATCCGGGATCAGCCCAGGGTTTGGGATCACTGTGGGATCACCCCAGGAGCAGCCCCAGGATTTGGGATCAGCCCAGGGTTTGGGATCACCCCGGGATCCGGGCTCAGCCCCAGGCTGGCTCTGGGCGCTTTTCTCCCCGTTTTTCCCGTCTCTCTCCCCCGTGTCTCCCGTCTCTCTCCCGTCTCTCCCCCGTCTCCCCCGTCCCGCTCCGGGCGCTCCCACAGCTCCCGGGTTAATCCAGCAGCGAGGGCTCGGCCGGCCGGATGATGGTCGGGCGGCTCGGGGCCCGCCGGGGGCCTCCTGCGGGACACGGGGGGTCAGGGACCGGGGGGTCCGGGGGGGCCCGGGAGACCCTGAGGGACCCCAGGGAGACCCCAGGGAGAACCTGAGGGACCCAAATGGATCCCAGTGAGACCCTGAGGGACCCCAGGGAAACCCCGGTGACACCCCAATGGATCCCAGTGAGACCCCAATGGATCCTGGTGAGATTCCAGTGGATCCCAGCCAATCCCAATGAATCCCACACCATCCAGTGAGACCCCAGTAGATCCCAGCCCTCCCCCAGTGTCTCCCAGTGTCTCCCAGTGCAATCCCAGTGTCTCCCAGTGCAATCCCAGTGGCTTCCAGCCCTCCCCAGTGCAATCCCAGTGTCTCCCAGTGCAATCCCAGTTGGATCCCAGTGGCTCCCAGCCCTCCCCAGTGTCTCCCAGTGCAATCCCAGTGTCTCCCAGTTGGATCCCAGTGTCTCCCAGCCCTCCCCAGTGTCTCCCAGTTGGATCCCAGTGTCTCCCAGTTGGATCGCAGTGTCTCCCAGCCCTCCCCAGTGTCTCCCAAGCCCTCCCCAGTTCAACCCCAGTGTCTCCCAGCCCTCCCCAGTGTCTCCCCAGGGTCTCCCAGCCCTCCCCAGTGTCTCCCAGTTGGATCCCAGTGTCTCCCAGTTGGATCCCAGTGTCTCCCAGTGTCTCCCAGCCCTCCCCAGTGTCTCCCAGTTGGATCCCAGTGTCTCCCAGTTGGATCCCAGTGTCTCCCAGCCCTCCCCAGTGTCTCCCAGTGTCTCCCAGTTGGATCCCAGTGTCTCCCAGCCCTCGCCAGTGTCTCCCAGTTGGATCCCAGTGTCTCCCAGTGTCTCCCAGCCCTTGCCAGTGTCTCCCAGTGGCTCCCAGTTGGCTCCCAGTGTCTCCCAGTTGGATCCCAGTGTCTCCCAGTCTCTCCCAGTGTCTCCCAGCCCTCCCCAGTGTCTCCCAGTTGGATCCCAGTGTCTCCCAGCCCTCGCCAGTTGGATCCCAGTTGGATCCCAGTGTCTCCCAGTGTCTCCCCAGTTCAATCCCAGTGTCTCCCAGCCCTCCCCAGTGTCACCCAGTTGGATCCCAGTGTCTCCCAGCCCTCCCCAGTGCAATCCCAGTGTCTCCCAGTTGGATCCCAGTGTCTCCCAGCCCTCCCCAGTGCAATCCCAGTGTCTCCCAGTTGGATCCCAGTGTCTCCCAGCCCTCCCCAGTGTCTCCCAGCCCTCCCCAGTGTCTCCCCAGTTCCATCCCAGTGTCTCCCAGTGTCTCCCAGCCCTCCCCAGTTCCATCCCAGTGTCTCCCAGTGTCTCCCAGTTGGATCCAGTGTCTCCCAGTGCAATCCCAGTGTCTCCCAGCCCTCGCCAGTTCAATCCCAGCGTCTCCCAGTGTCTCCCAGTGTCTCCCAGTGTCTCACCTGGGCACGCCGGGCGGGATGCCGGGCGGGATGCGCGCGGGGCCGGGCGGGGATCTGGGGCGGGGCCGTGAAGGGGTCGCTGGCGGCGCCGAAGGGGCCGAGGCGGGACGGGATGGGGGGCGCGGCGAAGGCGGGCGGGGCCGGCCCGGGCGGGGCCCCCCCGGGCAGCGGCAGCAGCGGCGGCGGCCCCGGGGCCGGGGCGCGCAGGGACGGGGGGCGGCCGGGGGGCAGCAGCGCCGAGGGCGGCCGGCGCTGCGGGGGCGGGCTGGAAAGGAATTGGGATGGAATAATTGGTCATTGGGGATGGACACGGGGCTGGTCAGTGGGGATGGGAACGGAACGGGATGGAATAATTGGTCATTGGGGATGGACACGGGGCTGGTCAGTGGGGCTGGAAACGGAATTGGGATGGAATCGGTCACTGGGGATGGACATGGGGTGGGAACGGACATGGGAATGGTCAGTGGGCTGGAAACGGAACGGGAACGGTCAGTAGGGTGGGATTGGGATGGACACGGGGTGGGAACGGTCACTGGGGCTGGAAATGGAACGGGATGGGACTGGTCACTGGGGATGGACACGGGGTGGGAATGGACACGGGACTGGTCAGTGGGGCTGGAAACGGAATTGGGATGGAACTGGTCATTGGGGGTGGACACTGGGGCTGAAACGAACGGGAATGGTCAGTGGGGTGGGACTGGGATGGACGTGGGATGGGAACGGACATGGGAACGGTCACTGGGGCTGGAAACGGAATGGGAATGGTCAGTGGGGTGGGACTGGGATGGACATGGGATGGGAACAGACATGGAACGGTCAGTGGGGGTGGAAACGGAATTGGGATGGAACTGGTCATTGGGGATGGACACGGGATGGGAATGGACACGGGGCTGGTCAGTGGGGCTGGAAAGGAATTGGGATGGAACTGGTCATTGGGGGTGGGAACGGACATGGGAACGGACATGGGAACGGTCACTGGGGCTGGAAATGGAACGGGATGGGATAATCGGTCATTGGGGATGGACACAGGATGGGAATGGACATGGGACTGGTCAGTGGGGCTGGAAACGGAACGGGGACGGGCAGTGGGGTGGGATTGGTCATTTGGGATGGACGGATACGGGATGGGAATGGTCAGTGGGGCTGGGATTGGTCACTGGGATGGACACAGGACGGGATGGGAATGGTCACTGGGGTGGAACTGGCCATTTGGGATGGACACAGGACGGGATGACTCAACCCCACTGGGAGTGCCCCAATCCCGCTGAGAACAACCTCAGTTCCTCTGGGAACCTCTTGGGAACGCCCCAAACCCCTCTGGAAACACCTCCAGCACCCCAGAGACCGCCCCAAACCCTGCAGCAAACCCCCCAAACCCTGCAGCAAACACCCCAAACCCTGCAGCAAACACCCCGAAACCTGCAGCAAACCCCCCTGGGGAACCCCAAACACCCCAAACCCTGCAGCAAACACCCCAAACCCTGCAGCAAACCCCCAAACCCTGCAGCAAACACCCCGAAACCTGCAGCAAACACCCCGAAACCTGCAGCAAACACCCCTGGGGAACCCCAAACCCCCCAAACCCTGCAGCAAACCCCCCAAACCTTACAGCAAACCCCCCTGGGGAACTCCAAAACCCCCCTGGGGAACCCCAAACCCTGCAGCAAACCCCCCTGGGGAACCCCAAACCCCCCAAACCCTGCAGCAAACACCCCTGGGGAACCCCAAACACCCCAAACTCTACAGCAAACCCCCCAAACCCTGCAGGCAAACCCCCCTGGGGAACCCCAAACCCTGCAGCAAACACTCCTGGGGAACCCCAAACCCCCCTGGGGAACCCAAACCCCCCTGGGGAACCCCAAACCCTGCAGCAAACACCCCTGGAGAACCCCAAACCTCCCAACTCTACAGCAAACCCCCCAAACCCTGCAGCAAACCCCCCTGGGGAACCCCAAACCCCCCTGGGGAACCCCAAACCCTGCAGCAAACCCCCCAAACCCTGCAGCAAACCCCCCTGGGGAACCCCAAACCCCCCTGGGAACCCCAAACCCCCCAAACCCTGCAGCAAACCCCCCTGGGGAACCCCAAACCCCCCTGGGGAACCCCAAACCCCCCCCAAACCCTGCAGCAAACCCCGCTGGGGAACCCCAAACCCCCCAAACCCTGCAGCAAACCCCCCCTGGGGAACCCCAAACCCCCCAAACCCTGCAGCAAACCCCCAAACCCTGCAGCAAACCCCGCTGGGGAACCCCAAACCCCCCCAAACCCTGCAGCAAACACCCCGAAACCTGCAGCAAACACCCCTGGGGAACCCCAAACACCCCAAACTCTACAGCAAACCCCCCAAACCCTGCAGCAAACACCCCTGGGGAACCCCAAACCCCCCAAACCCTGCAGCAAACCCCCCTGGGGAACCCCAAACCCTGCAGCAAACCCCCCAAACCCTGCAGCAAACCCCCTGGGGAACCCCAAACCCCCCCTGGGGAACCCCAAACCCCCCCAAACCCTGCAGCAAACCCCTCTGGGGAACCCCAAACCCTGCAGCAAACACCACGAAACCCGCAGAAAAACCCCCCAAAACCCTGCAGCAAACCCCCAAACCCTGCAGCAAACCCCCGAAACCTGCAGCAAACACCCTGGGGAACCCCAAACCCCCCTGGGGAACCCCAAACCCCCCAAACCTGCAGCAAACACCCCCAAACTCTACAGCAAACACCCCCAAACCCTGCAGCAAACACCCCTGGGGAACCCCAAACCCCCCTGGGGAACCCCAAACCCCCCAAACCTGCAGCAAACACCCCCAAACTCTACAGCAAACACCCCAACTCTACAGCAAACCCCCCAAACCCTGCAGCAAACACCCCAAACCCTGCAGCAAACAACCCGAACCCTGCAGCAAACACCCCAAACCCTGCAGCAAACCCCCAAACCCTGCAGCAAACCCCCCTGGGGAACCCCAAACCCCCCTGGGGAACCCCAAACCCTGCAGCAAACACCCCTAAACCTGCAGCAAACCCCCCGAACCCCCCCGGGGACCCCCCCACCACCAGCCCGCACCTGTGGCCGGCCGCGGGCTGCAGCCAGGTGTCGTCCACGGGCGGGGGGCACGGGCGTGGACACGGTGCTGGTGCTGATGTCGCCGATGATGGCCAGCGCCTCCTTGAGCGCGTGGTACATGCGCAGCATCTCGTCCCGGCGCTGCGCCTGCTCCGCCGACTCCTCCATCAGGCTGCCCTGGTCCGACGACGAGTACAGGAAGGCCAGCAGCTCCGAGTGGATGAAATCCTTGGTCTGGGGACGGCAGGGAGGGGATGGGATGGGATGCTGAGGGGGGTTGGAGCGCTCTGGTTTGGGGGAATCGGGGCAGATTGGGGTGGGGAGCGGAGATTTTGGGATGGGGCCGGTCCTGGTTGCTGTCTCCAGGTGCCACCTGCACAGCTCTGAGGTATTTCCCCAAGGAGGGGACACCACAACCCTGTGCCACCCTGGAAAACTCCAGGATTTTCCCCACATCCAACCTAAACCTCCCCTGGCACAGCTTGAGGCCGTTTCCCCTTGTCCTTGTACCCTTTGGGAGGGAGGATCAGCCCCTGGCTGGCTCCAACCTCCTTCCAGGGAATTGTCAGGAGCTGGGAGATGCCCCTGGAGCCTCCTTTTTCCAGGCTGAGCCCCTCCAGCTGCTCCCACAGCTCTCCAGCCCCTTTTCCCTGCTCCCATCCCCTTTTCCCCATTCTCAAACCCCTTTTCTATGCTCTCCATCCCTTTCTCCCTGCTCCCATCCCCTTTTCCCCATTCTCAAACCCCTTTTCTGTGCTCTCCATCCCCTTTTCCCTGCTCCCATCCCCTTTTCCCTGCTCCATCCCTTTTTCCATGTCCTCCATCCCCTTTTCCATGCTCTCCAAGCCCATTTTCCCATTCTCAAACCCCTTTTCCATGCTCTCCATCCCATTTTCCCCATTCTCAAACCCCTTTTCCCTGCTCCCATCCCCTTTTCCCTGCTCCCATCCCCTTTTCTATGCTCTCCATCCCCTTTTCCATGTCCTCCATCCCCTTTTCCCTGCTCCCATCCCATTTTCCCCATTCTCAAACCCCTTTTCCATGTCCTCCATTCCTTTTCCATGTCCTCCATCCCCTTTTCCCTGGTCTCCATCCCCTTTTCCCTGCTCCCATCCCCTCTTCCCCCATTCTCAAACCCCTTTCTATGCTCCCATCCCCTTTTCCCCATTCTCAAACCCCTTTTCCCCTGCTCCCATCCCCTTTTCCATGTCCTCCATCCCATTTTCCCCATTCTCAAACCCCTTTTCCATGCTCTCCATCCCCTTCTCCCTGCTCCCATCCCCTTTTCCCCATTCTCAAACCCCTTTTCCCTGCTCCCATCCCTTTTCCCCATTCTCAAACCCCTTCTTCCCTGCTCCCATCCCCTTTTCCATGTCCTCCATCCCATTTTCCCCATTCTCAAACCCCTTTTCCATGCTCTCCATCCCCTTTTCCCTGCTCCCATCCCCTTTTCTCTGCTCTCCATCCCCTTTTCCCCATTCTCAAATCCCTTTTCCCTGTTCTCCATCCCCTTTTCCCCATTCTCAAACCCCTTTTCTGTGCTCTCCAGCCCATTTTCCCCATTCTCAAACCCCTTTTCCCTGCTCCCATCCCCTTCTCCCTGCTCCCATCCCCTTTTCCCCATTCTCAAACCCCTTTTCCCCCATTCTCAAACCCCTTTTCCCTGCTCCCAGCCCCTTTTCCCCATTCTCAAACCCCTTCTCCCTGCTCCCATCCCCTTTTCCATGCCCTCCATCCCCCTTTCCCCTCACATTGTTGATCATGAGGTGCATGATGGTCTTTGGCATCAGGTCCCGGATGGATTTGTTGATGATCCCCACGTAGGAGTCCACCAGGTTCCGGATGGTCTCCACCTGCCTCTCCAGCTGCGGGTCCATGGAGAAGGTGTTCTCCTGGGCGCCGTCCTCGCTCTCCGTCTGCAACGGCACCCGAGGCTCAGTCCTGGGGGCAGGGGGGGTCAGAGGGACCCCCGGCCCCAGCACGGTGTGCCCGGCCCCATTCCCAGCTCTGGGGTCACTCCAGAGCCTGTTCCCAGCTTTGGGGTCATTCCAGAGCCCCATTCCCATCCCTGGGGTAATTCCAGAGCCCCATTCCCAGCTTTGGGGTAATTCCAGAGCCCCATTCCCATCCCTGGGGTCATTCCAGAGCCCCATTCCCAGCTCTGGGGTCACTCCAGAGCCCCATTCCCACCCCTGGGGTCATTCCAGAGCCCCATTCCCACCTTTGAGGTCATTCCAGAGCTGCTCCCAGCCCCATTCCCACCCCTGGGGTCACTCCAGAGCCCCATTCCCACCTTTGGGGTCACTCCAGAGCCCCATTCCCAGCTTTGGGGTCATTCCAGAGCCCCATTCCCATCCTTGGGGTCATTCCAGAGCTGTTCCCAGCCCCATTCCCACCTTTGGGGTCATTCCAGAGCCCCATTCCCAGCTCTGGGGTCACTCCAGAGCCCCATTCCCATCCTTGGGGTCATTCCAGAGCCCCATTCCCAGCTTTGGGGTCACTCCAGAGCCCCATTCCCACCTTTGGGGTCACTCCAGAGCCCCATTCCCATCCCTGGGGTCATTCCAGAGCCCCATTCCCACCTTTGGGGTCATTCCAGAGCCCCATTCCCAGCTTTGGGGTCATTCCAGAGCCCCATTCCCAGCTTTGGGGTCATTCCAGAGCCACATTCCCACCTTTGGGGTCATTCCAGAGCCCCATTCCCAGCTTTGGGGTCATTCCAGAGCCCCATTCCCAGCTTTGGGGTCATTCCAGAGCCCCATTCCCACCTTTGGGGTCATTCCAGAGCCACATTCCCACCTTTGGGGTCATTCCAGAGCCACATTCCCACCTTTGGGGTCATTCCAGAGCCCCATTCCCAGCTTTGGGGTCACTCCAGAGCTGCTCCCAGCCCCATTCCTAGCTTGGGGTCACTCCCAGCCCCATTCCCATCCTTGGGGTCACTCCAGAGCCCCATTCCCAGCTTTGGGGTCACTCCAGAGCCCCATTCCCAGCTTTGGGGTCACTCCAGAGCCCCATTCCCAGCTTTGGGGTCACTCCAGAGCCTGCTCCCAGCCCCATTCCCACCTTGGGGTCACTCCAGAGCTGCTCCCAGCCCCATTCCCACCTCTGGGATCACTCCAGAGCCCCATTCCCAGCTTTGGGGTCACTCCAGAGCCCCATTCCCACCCCTGGGGTCATTCCAGAGCCCCATTCCCAGCCCCATTCCCACCCTGGGGTCACTCCACACCCCCAGGATCCCCCCAGCAGCACCCTGGGGACCTCGTCCTCCATCTCCAGGCTGTCCTGGGGTCATTCCTGGCCGCTCCCAGGGGCGTCCCAGCCCCGTGGGGCTCAGACCCACCTGGTCCTTCTCAGGATAAACCCCTGCCCGCAGGAAGGAGGCTTTCCAGCTGTCCACGTCCTCCTGGGAGTCGCAGGCCAGCTCGATCTGCCGCAGGTCCTTGTACACGTTCCTGCAGGGGGGGCGGCCCTGGGGGTCAGGGGAGCCCCAAATCCCCCAGGACCCCGCTGGGAATGCTGGAGAAACCCCCCGGGAGCAGGGCTGGGAGCGAGGGAAGGGGCAACGCTGAGCACAGGAGGATTCCCCACCTCTGCTCCGTGTTGAAGATGGCGAAGATGTGCTTGGTGGACATGAATCCCTTCTCCACATCCCTGATTTTCAGGTTGTCCAAAGGCAACATGTACTTCTTCTCCTTCTCCTGGCAAAGGGGACGAGAGGGAAGCGGGGTTCAGCCTCCTGAGGGCCAAGGAGGGGGAAGGAACCCCGGCTTTGGGAACCGCGGACCCCAAACTCCCGCAGGGGGAGATCCCCGGCTCATCCCGGATGGGGAACTGCTCTGGGAGGGAGCAGGGATGGATCCCTGTGGGGCTGCTCTGGGGTTTGGGATGGGGCTGGAGCATGGGAGGGAGCATGGGAGGGAGCAGGGATCCCTGTGGGGCTGCTCTGGGGTTTGGGATGGGGCTGGAGCATGGGAGGGAGCATGGGAGGGAGCAGGGATCCCTGTGGGGCTGCTCTGGGGTTTGGGACGGGGCTGGAGCATGGGAGGGAGCATGGGAGGGAGCAGGGATCCCTGTGGGGCTGCTCTGGGGTTTGGGATGGGGCTGGAGCATGGGAGGGAGCATGGGAGGGAGCAGGGATCCCTGTGGGGCTGCTCTGGGGTTTGGGATGGGGCTGGAGCATGGGAGGGAGCAGGGATCCCTGTGGGGCTGCTCTGGGGTTTGGGATGGGGCTGGAGCCCCCCAGCCCACCCTGCTCCAGCGCAGGAGCCCGGGAGCCGCTTCCAGCCGGGGCCCCGCCGCCGCCACGGCAACATCTGGAAGCGCTTAGGAGCGGCTCCAGCTCCACTTCTGTCTCCAGATGCTCCCAAAAAGTGACGTTGGCCTTTGTGGAGAGGCCACGAACCCGGGGCCGGCCCCCTCCCCACGCGATTCCTGACAAACCCGCAGAGCTCCTCCGGCCGGGATTCGGGATTCGCTGCCACGTCAGGAGCGGACAGAGCCGCGGCCCCCAAAACCGGCCCAGGACCCCCCCCAAAACCGACCCGGGACCCCCCCAAAACCGGCCCGGGACCCCCCCGGAGGGGCCACGCAGGGACGGGAGAGCCGGGCCGGCGTTCCCAGTGTTCAGACTACCTGTTCAGGTGGGAAGGGATGTACAGTAGTCTGCACATTGGTTACGCCGGCGCGGGCGGCGCCGCAGCGGGGCTGCCCCAGGTGAGAGGGAACCGGGGATCAACCCTTTCCCGGGAATTCCTCCTTTTCCCTTTCCTGGGAATCGCTCCTTTCCCGGGAATTCCTCCTTTTCCCTGCCTGGGAATCGCTCCTTTCCTGGAAATTCCTCCTTTTCCCTGCCTGGGAATCGCCCCCTTTCCCGGGAATTCCTCCTTTTCCCTGCCTGGGAATCGCCCCCTTTCCTGGGAATTCCTCCTTTTCCCTGCCTGGGAATCGCCCCCTTTCCCGGGAATTCCTCCTTTTCCCTGCCTGGGAATCGCCCCCTTTCCTGGGAATTCCTCCTTTTCTTTCCTGGGAATCGCTCCTTTCCTGGGAATTCCTCCTTTTCTTTCCTGGGATTCGCTCCTTTCCTGGGAATTCCTCCTTTTCCCGGCCTGGGAATCGCTCCTTTCCTGGGAATTCCTCCTTTTCCTTTCCTGGGAATCGCCCCTTTCCTGGGAATTCCTCCTTTTCCCTGCCTGGGAATTCCCCCTCTTTGGGAATCTTCCTTTCCTGGGAATTCCTCCTTTCCTGGGAATTCCTCCTTTTCCTTTCCTGGGAATCGCCCCCTTTCCTGGGAATCGCCCCTTTCCTGGGAATTCCTCCTTTGCCTTTCCTGGGAATCGCTCCTTTCCTGGGAATTCCTCCTTTTCCCTGCCTGGGAATCGCTCCTTTCCTGGGAATTCCTCCTTTTCCCTGCCTGGGAATCGCTCCTTTCCTGGGAATTCCTCCTTTTCCCTGCCTGGGAATTCCCCCTCTTTGGGAATCTTCCTTTCCTGGGAATTCCTCCTTTCCCGGGAATTCCTCCTTTTCCCTTCCTGGGAATTTCCCCTTTCCCTTCCCAGGAATTCCCCCTCTTTGGGAATCATCCTTTCCTGGGAATTGCTCCCTTCCCGGGAATCTCGTTCTTTCCCAGGAATCTCCCCTGGGAATCACCCCCTTTCCCTTCCCAGGAATCGCCCCTTTCCCTGGAATCCTTCCCGGGAATTGCCCCTGCTTGGGAATCACCCTTTCCCCAGGAATTGCCCCCTTCCCTTCCCAGGAATTGGGTATCCCGTGGGTGTCCCGTGGGTATCCCCGGGATTTTGGGGGGCCGTGTCCCGTGGGTATCCCCGGGATTTTGGGGATTTTGGGGGGGGGGCCGTGTCCCGTGGGTATCCCCGGGATTTTGGGGATTTTGGGGATTTCGGGGGCTCCGGGATCGCTCGGAGCCGGCGGGACCAGGACAGACAGAGCCTCATCCAGCCCGAGGCTGCTCCCGTCCGTTCCTTCCCCCCGGAGAGGCCCCGCAGGAAACCGGGAGGGCTCCGGGGGGGGCTCGGGGGGGTTGAGCTCGCCCGGGAGAGGCCGGAGGAGGAACAAAGGGAAAGCGGGACGGGCTGGGGCGAGCCGAGCCCGGGAATCCCGGGAAATAACGAACGCTGTGTCCGTCTGTCCTTCCCGGGGGCTGCGGCCCCTCCAGAGCCCGGGAAGGGAAGGGAAGGGAAGGGAAGGGAAGGGAAGGGAAGGGAAGGAAAAGGAAAAGAAAAGGAAAAGGAAAAGGAAAAGGAAAAGGAAAGGAAAGGGAAAGCCAAAACTGGAGCTGCCCCAGCCCCGCCTGGGGGAATCTTTGGGAATGAGGAGGGGTCTGGAGAGCCCTGGGGAATGAGGGGGGGTCTGGAGAGCCCTGGGGAGTCTTTGGGGAATGAGGGGGGGTCTGGAGAGCCCTGGGGAATGAGGGGGGGTCTGGAGAGCCCTGGGGAATCCTTGGGAATGAGGGGGGGTCCGCAGCACCCCAGGCCAGCAGGACAAAGGGGGGATCTGCCGGCTCCAGCACCCCAAAACCCAGCGAGGGAAGGGAATCGGGGTCCCCCTGATGGGACCAGGAGCCCACCCCAGCTCCCTCCCGGCATTCCCGGCTGGAATTCAGGATCTGATCTGGTGATAATTAACCCTGAGTGCTAATCAGCCCCCCATCCCGAGGATCCTCCCCCAGGAATCCCAGATTCCCTCCCCGCATCCCATTTTTTCCCTTCAGAACTCCAGGAATCCCAGATTCTCCCTCTTTTTCCCCTCCAGAGCCCTGGATTTTCCTCGTTTTTCTCTCCGGAACCCCAGGAAATCCTGGAGTTTCCCCGTTTTTTTCCCTCCAGAGCCCTGAGAATCCCGGATTTTCCCCATTTTTCCCTCTGGAACTCCAGATTTCCCCCTTTTTTTCCCCTCCGGAATCCCGGATTTTCCCGTTTTTCCCCCGGAATCTTGGATTTTCCCTGTTTTTTCCCCTCTGGAGCCCCAGGAACCCCAGATTTCCCCCGTTTTTCCCTCTGGAGCCCCAGGAACCCCAGATTTTCCCTGTTTTTTTCCCCCTGGAGCCCCAGGAACCCCAGATTTCCCCCGTTTTTTCCCCCGTTTTTGTGCCCGTACCTCCTCGTCCTTGTACCAGGAGAGCGACTCGGCCGTGAGCACGAACCAGTACTCCTTGGAGCCGCCCTTCATGATGCTGATGTTGTTGATGGTGAGCCAGCCCCGGCGGATCACCTGCGGCACCGGGGGCGGGAGGGACGGGTCACAGCTGGATCCACAGCTGGATCCCGCAGCTGGATCCACAGCTGGATCCACAGCTGGATCCCACAGCTGGATCCCACAGCTGGATCCCACAGCTGGATCCCGCAGTGGCCCCACAGTGATCCCGGCTATCCCAGCCCATCCCGGGGCTATCCCAGCCCATCCCGGGCTATCCCAGCCCATCCTGGGCCTATCCTGGGTTATCCCAGCCCATCCTGGGTTATCCCAGCCCATCCCGGGCTATCCCAGCCCATCCCGGGCCTATCCTGGGTTATCCCAGCTCATCCCGGGGCTATCCCAGCCCATCCCGGGCCTATCCTGCGTTATCCCAGCCCATCCCGGGTTAGTGCCGGGGCTCAGCGGGAAGCGTGGCCGGAGCGGGAGCAGCCCCGGGCAGGGGCAGAGCCGGGTTAGACACAGAACCGGGTTAGACACCGAACCGGGTTAAACACAGAGCCGGGTCAGACACGGAATCGGGTCAGACACGGAGCTGGGTTAGACACGGAGCTGGGTCAGACACCGAACCGGGTCAGACACGGAGCCGGGTCAGACACGGAGCCGGGTCAGACACCGAGCCGGGTCAGACACGGAGCCGGGTCAGACACCGAGCCGGGTCAGACACGGAGCCGGGTCAGACACCGAGCCGGGTCAGACACCGAGCCGGGTCAGACACCGAGCCGGGTCAGACACGGAACCGGGTCAGACACCGAGCCGGGTCAGACACCGAGCCGGGTCAGACACCGGGTCAGACACGGAGCCGGGTCAGACACCGAACCGGGTCAGACACCGAGCTGAGTCAGACACGGAGCCGGGTCAGACACGGAACCGGGTTAGACACCGAGCCGGGTCAGACACGGAACCGGGTCAGACACCGAGCCGGGTCAGACACCGAACCGGGTCAGACACCGAGCCGGGTTAGACACCGAACCGGGTCAGACACGGAACCGGGTCAGACACCGAACCGGGTTAGACACCGAACCGGGTCAGACACCGAGCCGGGTTAGACACGGAACCGGGTCAGACACGGAGCTCGGTCAGACACGGAACCGGGTCAGACACCGAGCCGGGTCAGACACGGAGCTGGGTTAGACACCGAACCGGGTCAGACACGGAGCCGGGCTGGACACGGAGCGGAGGCGGCCGCGGCTCCCCGCGATCCCCGGGGGTCCCGGGCCCCTCCCAGGGCCGGGGTCGGGGTCGGTTTTTGGGGTTTCCAGCGCAGGAGCCGCGGCAGATCCCGGCGGGGAGGAAGGAGCGAAGCCGGAGCTGCGGGCGGAGCGCGCCGGGCGAGGGAAGGGCGGAGAGCCGGGAATTGTGGGGAGGGGGATTTCACCTGCCAGAACCCCCAAATTGCAGGGGCAGGGGGATTTCACCCCTCTGAAAGCCCCGGGAATTGCGGGGAGGGGGATTTCACCTCCAGGGAGGGGGATTTCACCTCCCAGAGCCCCGGAATTGTGGGGAGGGGGATTTCACCTCCAGGGAGGGGGATTTCACCTGCCAGAGCCCGGGAATTGCAGGGACAGGGGGATTTCACCTGCCAGAAGCCGAGAATTGCAGGGGCAGGGGGATTTCACCCCTCTGAAAGCCCCGGGA
>JBBFKN010000267.1:0-55225 GCA_039654755.1 Calcarius lapponicus | reverse complement strand
ATGGGTAACTGGGAATTACTTCCCCTCAAACCCTGGAGTAACTGGGATTTCTCTCCCCTCTGAAACCCCCCAGCACCCTGGAATAACGGGGATTTTCCTCCCTTTGAACCCCCCCAGCTCATTGGGATAACTGGGATTTACTTTCCCTCTGGAACTTCCTCAGTTCTCATGGGTAACTGGAATTTTCCTGCCCTGGAACCCCCCAGCTCATTGGGGTAACTGGGATTTACCTCCCCTGGAACCTCCTCAGGACCCTGGGGTAACTGGGATTTACCTCTGAAACCCCTCAGCATCCATGGGTAACTAATTTACCTCCCTTTGAACCCTCCCAGCCTCCTGGGGTAACTGGGATTTACCTCCCTCTGGAACATCCTCATCTCTCATGGGTAACTGAGATTTACCTCCACTCTGAGACTCCTCAGGACCCGGGGGTAACTGGGATTTACCTCCCCTCAAACCTCCCCTCAAACCCCGGAGTAACTGGGATTTCTCTCCCCTCTGAAACCCCCAGCTCATTGGGGTAACTGGGATTTACCTCCCCTCTGGAACATCCCCTGCACCCTTTGGTAACTGGGATTTCTCTCCCCTCTGAACCTCCTCATCTCCCATGGATAACTGGGATTTACCTCCCTTTCAACCACCCCCAGTTACCCATGAGAACTGGGGTGGTTGAAAGGGAGGTAAATCCCAGTTATCCATGGGAGATGAGGAGGTTCAGAGGGGAGAGAAATCCCAGTTACCAAAGGGTGCAGGGGATGTTCAGAGGGGAGGTAAATCCCAGTTACCCCAATGAGCTGGGGGTTTCAGAGGGGAGAGAAATCCCAGTTACTCCGGGGTTTGAGGGGAGGTTTGAGGGGAGGTAAATCCCAGTTACCCCCGGGTCCTGAGGAGTCTCAGAGTGGAGGTTAAATCTCAGTTACCCATGAGAGATGAGGATGTTCCAGAGGGAGGTAAATCCCAGTTACCCCAGGAGGCTGGGAGGGTTCAAAGGGAGGTAAATTAGTTACCCATGGATGCTGAGGGGTTTCAGAGGTAAATCCCAGTTACCCCAGGGTCCTGAGGAGGTTCCAGGGGAGGTAAATCCCAGTTACCCCAATGAGCTGGGGGGTTCCAGGGCAGGAAAATTCCAGTTACCCATGAGAACTGAGGAAGTTCCAGAGGGAAAGTAAATCCCAGTTATCCCAATGAGCTGGGGGGGTTCAAAGGGAGGAAAATCCCCGTTATTCCAGGGTGCTGGGGGTTTCAGAGGGGAGAGAAATCCCAGTTACTCCAGGGTTTGAGGGGAAGTAATTCCCAGTTACCCATGAGAACTGGGAGTTCAGAGGGGAGGTAAATCCCAGTTACCCCAGGATGCTGGGGGGGTTCAAAGGGAGGTAAATCCCAGTTACACCAGGGTGCTGAGGGTTTTCAGAGGTAAATCCCAGTTACCCATTGGAGCTGAGGGGTTTCAGAGGTAAATCCCAGTTACCCCAGGGTGCTGGGGGGTTTCAGAGGTAAATCCCAGTTACCCATTGGAGCTGAGGGGTTTCAGAGGTAAATCCCAGTTACCCCAGGATGCTGGGGGATTTCAGAGGTAAATCCCAGTTACCCATTGGAGCTGATGGATTTCAGAGGTAAATCCCAGTTACCCCAGTGTGCTGGGGGGGTTTCAGAGATAAATCCCGGTTACCCCAGGATGCTGAGGGGTTTCAGAGGTAAATCCCAGTTACCCCAGGGAGCTGATGGGTTTCAGAGGTAAATCCCAGTTACCCCAGGATGCTGAGAGGTTTCAGAGGTAAATCCCAGTTACCCCAGGATGCCGGGGGGGTTCCAGGGCTCAGGAGAGGCAGGGAAGGTGGTTTCCTGCTCGGGTCACTCCCAGCTCCAACCCTGACAAGCCCCAGGGGATTTTCCCCATCCCTTTCTCAGGGTGGATCCCCCCTGCAGGAATGTGGAGATGAAAACCCCAAAGGGCGCCCTGAGGAGCAGGGAAGGACAAGCCCAGGCTCCTCCGAGGTGCTGCAGCTTCCTGAGCAGCACAGCAGCACCAAGGTTGTAGGGAAGCAGCCAATGCCTGAACATTTATGCAAAAAAAAAAAAAAAAAAAAAAAAAAATCAACTTATTAAAATTTCTCCCGGCTGCATCTCCTGCTTATTCAAACAGTGCCAATTTCCGTGGATCTCATATCAGCTCCCAGCATCTCCCAGCCTCAGTGCTTGGGTTATGTGGGGGGAGAGAGAGAGAGAGAGAGAGAGGGGAAGGAAAAAAAACTGTGAGCAAAATAAAAAGCTGCTATCTGACAGAATCTCTCCTGGGGATCTCAGTTATTAAAAAAAAAAAGAAAAGAAAAAAAAAAGAAAAAAAAAGAATAATTTTTTCTCTTGGCTGTTGTTTGTTAAATGTGCAGGAGCCATAGGCAAATTTTTGCTAATTTTGTGCATGCTTTTATCATCCTGGTGATTCACTGGCAGCTTTATCCTCTGATAAGTGGATTAGTTGTTGAGCTAAACAAAAAGGTGTTTGACAAGCAGGAAGCTCTAAAGAACATATTTGTTTTCCAAAGAATGGAGCTGTGTTTGTGGCTCGGTGCAGTGTGGGGAATTTCATTACCCCAAAGGAGAGGCCTCCGAGCTCTCCTGCCTTGCACGGGGGTGAGGTGTGGAGGGGCCTCTCCCTCCTGTTGGGCTTTGGGGTTTGTGCTGTGCAGGAGCCTCTTCCTGCTCTCAGTTTGGGATGAGGTGCAGCAGGAGCCTCTCCTTTTTTGGGGGTTTGGGATGTGCTGCGCAGGAGCCTCTTCCTCCTCTCGGGGTTTGGGTTTGTGCTGTGCAGGAGCTTCTCCTTTTTGGGGGGTTTTGGATGAGGTGCAGCAGGAGCTTCTCCTTTTTGGGGGGTTTGGGATGTGCTGTGCAGGAGCCTCTCCTTGCTCTCAGTTTGGGATGTGCTGTGCAGGAGCCTCTTCCTCCTCTTGGGGTTTGGGTTTGTGCTGTGCAGGAGCTTCTCCCTCTTTTGGGGTTTGGGATGAGGTGCAGCAGGAGCCCCTCCCTCTTCTCAGGGTTTTGGGGTTTGGGATGAGGTGCAGCAGGCGCCTCTCCTTCCTCTTTTGGGGTTTGGGATGAGGTGTGCAGGATCCTCTCCTTTTTGGGGGATTTGGGATGAGGTGCAGGAGCCTCTCCTCCTCTTTTGGGGTTTATGTTTGTGGTACAGCAGGAGCTTCTCCCTCCTCTCAGGCTTTGGGATGTGCTGTGCAGGAGCCTCTCCTTGCTCTCAGTTTGGGATGTGCTGTGCAGGAGCCTCTTCCTCCTCTCAGGCTTTGGGATGTGCTGTGCAGGAGCTTCTCTGTCTTTTGGGGTTTGGGATGAGGTGCCGCAGGAGCCCCTCCCTCTTCTCAGGGTTTTGGGGTTTGGGATGAGGTGCAGGAGACTCTGCTTGCTCTCAGTTTGGGATGAGGTGCAGCAGGCACCTCTCCTTCCTCTTTTGGGGTTTGGGTTTGTGGTGTGCAGGAGCCTCTCCTTGCTCTCAGGGTTTGGGATATGGGGTTTAGGAGCCTCTCCCTGCTCTCAGTTTGGGATGAGGTGCAGCAGGAGCCTCTCCTTTTTTGGGGGTTTGGGATGTGCTGTGCAGGAGCCTCTCCTTGCTCTCAGTTTGGGATGTGCTGTGCAGGAGCCTCTTCCTCCTCTCGGGGTTTGGGTTTGTGCTGTGCAGGAGCTTCTCCCTCTTTTGGGGTTTGGGATGAGGTGCAGCAGGAGCCCCTCCCTCTTCTCAGGGTTTTGGGGTTTGGGATGAGGTGCAGGAGACTCTGCTTGCTCTCAGTTTGGGATGAGGTGCAGCAGGAGCCTCTCCCTCTTTTGGGATTTGGGTTTGTGCTGTGCAGGAACCTCTCCTTGCTCTCAGTTTGGGATGAGGTGCAGCAGGAGCTTCTCCCTCTCTTTTGGGGTTTGGGATGAGGTGTGCAGGAGCCTCTCCTTTTTGGGGGATTTGGGATGAGGTGCAGGATCCTCTCCTCCTCTTTTGGAGGGTTTGGGTTTGTGGTACAGCAGGAGCTTCTCCCTCCTCTCAGGCTTTGGGATGTGCTGTGCAGGAGCCTCTCCTTGCTCTCAGTTTGGGATGTGCTGTGCAGGAGCCTCTTCCTCCTCTCGGGGTTTGGGTTTGTGCTGTGCAGGAGCTTCTCCCTCTTT
This sequence comes from Calcarius lapponicus, assembly GCA_039654755.1. Lineage (NCBI taxonomy): Eukaryota > Metazoa > Chordata > Aves > Passeriformes > Fringillidae > Calcarius > Calcarius lapponicus. The sequence goes on along the minus strand of JBBFKN010000267.1, from coordinate 51,070 downwards.
TGGGGTTTGGGATGAGGTGCAGCAGGAGTCCCTCCCTCTTCTCAGGGTTTTGGGGTTTAGGATGAGGTGCAAGAGACTCTGCTTGCTCTCAGTTTGGGATAAGGTGCAGCAGGCGCCTCTCCTTCCTCTTTTGGGGTTTGGGATGAGGTGTGCAGGAACCTCTCCTTTTTGGGGGATTTGGGATGAGGTGCAGGAGCCTCTCCTCTTTTGGGGTTTGGGTTTGTGGTACAGCAGGAGCTTCTCCCTCCTCTCAGGCTTTGGGATGTGCTGTGCAGGAGCTTCTCTGTCTTTTGGGGTTTGGGATGAGGTGCAGCAGGAGCCTCTCCTTCCTCTTTTGGGGTTTGGGATGAGGTGTGGAGGAGCCTCTCCCTGCTCTCAGGGTTTGGGATATGGGGTTTAGGAGCCTCTCCCTGCTCTCAGTTTGGGATGAGGTGCAGCAGGAGCTTCTCTCTCCTCTTTTGGGGTTTGGGATGAGGTGCAGGAGCTTCTCCCTCCTCTCAGGCTTTGGGCTGTGGGGTGTCAAAGCCTCTCCCTCTTTTGGGTTTGGGATGTGCTGTGCAGGGGCCTCTCCCTGCTCTCAGGATTTGGGTTTGTGCTGTGTAGGAGCCTCTCCCTCTTTTGGGGTTTGGGATGAGGTGCAGGAGCCTCTCCCTCCTCTTTTGGGGTTTGGGTTTGTGCTGTGTAGGAGCCTCTCCCTCTTTTGGGGTTTGGGATGAGGTGCAGGAGCCTCTCCCTCCTCTTTTGGGGTTTGGGTTTGTGGTACAGCAGGAGCCTCTCCCTGCTCTCAGTTTGGGATGTGGGGTTTAGGAGCCTCTCCCTCTTTTGAGGTTTGAGTTTGTGCTGTGCAGGAGCCTCTCCCTCCTCTTTTGGGGCTTGGGATGAGGTTGCAGCAGGAGCGTCTCCCTCTTTTGAGGTTTGGGTGCCTGAGCCTCTCCCTGCTGTTGGAGTTTGGGTTTGTGCTGTGTAGGAGCCTCTCCCTCTTTTGGGGTTTGGGATGAGGTGCAGCAGGAGCCTCTCCCTCTTCTCAGGATTTGGGTTGTGGGGTGTCAGAGCCTCTCCCTCTTTTGGGGGTTTGGGGTGTGGGATGCAGGTGCAGCAGGAGCCTCTCCCTGCTCTCAGTTTGGGACGAGGTGCAGCAGGAGCCTCTCCCTCCTGTTGGGGTTTGGGTTTGTGGTATGCAGGAGCCTCTCCAGGCTCTCAGTTTGGGATAAGGTGCAGCAGGAGCCTCTCCCTCTTCTTGGGGTTTGGGGTCTTGGGTTTGGCTGCTGAGCAGGGGTTTGGTGGTGGAGAACATCTTTGGGTTTATTTAGGAATAACCCCTCTGAGGGGTGTCTGCAGAACCCCTCAGCTCCCAGTCAGAGCTCCACAACTCCCACTCAGAACACCAAGTTCCCAGTCAGAGCCCCACAATTCCCAGTCAAAGCCCCACAGATCCCAGTCAGAACCCCAAGATTCCAGTCAGAACCCCACAATTCCCAGTCAGAGCCCCACAGCTCCCAGTCAGAGCTGGGCTCTAGGGCTGGGATTGAGGAGGGTGCAGAGGGAGATTTTGTCCAAAAGGAGCAGAATGGGGCTGAAATGAGGTCTTGCCTTTCCCCAAACCTTTCTCTGTCCCACCCAAGGATCTCCTCCCCGGGGGGAAGGTGGTGATTCCCAGGCCAGGAATGGGGGCACAGGGATTTTATCCCGTTTGAATGTCAGGCTGGAGCCCTGAGGCTTCACCAAGGGGCTGTGCTGGCCCCAAACTCCCTCTCTGCAGGAGCTCTGCAGCCCCATGTTGTGCAACCGTGGGTTTGTTTCAGTCCTTGGGGCACTCCCTCCCCCTCTCCCCCTCAGGCCTTGGGCTGTGCTACCCAAACCTGTGGGAATAATGGGAATTGTCCCCTTGGAGCTGCCAGGAGCCTGGGGACAGTGATAGGGACCGTCCCTCACAAGGATCAGGAGCCAGACCCTGGCTTCCCACTGTCCAGCTCAGGGGATGTCCTGGAACAAAGAAGCTTTACCTGCTCATCCTGCCCGGGCTGCTCTTCCAAGCTCTTATCCCATCTCCTGTTCCAAGCCCTTATCCCATCTCCTCTTTCAAGTTCTTATTCCACCTCCTATTCCATCCTGTTCTTCCAAGCCCTTTTCCCACCTCCTCTTCCAAGCTCTCATTCCATCTCCTGCTCCATCCCACTTTTCCAAGCCCTTATCCCATCTCCTGTTCCATCCTGTTCTTCCAAGCCTTTATTCCATCTCTCATTCCATCCTACTCTTCCAATCTCTCATCCCATCTCCTCTTCCACCCCACTCCTCCAATCTCTCATCCCATCTCCCATTCCATCCCACTTTTCCAATCTCTTATCCCATCTCCTGTTCCATCCCCTTATCCCATCTCCTGTTCCATTCCATTCTTCCAAGCCTTTATTCCATCTCCCATTCCATTCCATTCCATCCCATTTTCCAATCTCTTATCCCATCTCCTTTTCCATCCTGCCCCTCCAGTCTTTTATCCCATCTCCCTTTCCATCCTGCCCCTCCAAGACCTTATCCCATCTCCTGTTCCATCCTGCTCTTCCAATATTTTATCCCATCTCCTGTTCAACCTCTTATCTCATCTCCTGTCCCATCCTGCTCTTCCAAGCCTTTATCCCATCTCCTGTTCCACCCATGGCCCCAGCATCCATCTCTGTCCTGGCAGGGACTCCTCAGGCTGTGGTGGCACTGCTCTACTCCTGGTGTCACCTTTCCCCCATCCCGGGCTCCTCCTGGCAGGGACAGTGAGCAGCCACCCTAAATCCCCTTCCCTTGTCCCTCCTGGATTTTCCAGCCTGCCATGGGGCTGGAACGGGGCCGGCTGCCCCCGGTGGTGATGGGGCTGTGGCTCTGTCCCCTCATGTCCAAGCGGTTCTTCAGTGACCCCTCGGCAGAGGGGGGGTGTGGAGGTGATTTTGGGGTGCACCAGGACTGGCAGTAAATCCCCAGGGATACCCCTGGGATGGATCTCCTGGGGACATGAGGCCTCTTCCCTCTGATCCTGCTGATCCCACTGCTGACCCCAACGTGTGTCCTTCACAGCCAGAGCCAGGCTCGGTGACCAGAGCAGGGCAATCCCAGGGCTGGCACAGCTCTGCCCCCCCGGCACTCCTGGGAGCCTGCAGAGAGGGAAGGGATGGCCACACCATCCTCATCCCCCTCCCTATCCCCATCTCTTCCCATCCCATCCCCATCCCATCCCATTCCCATCTCATCCCATCCCCATCCCATCCCATCCCATCCCATCCCATCCCATCCCCATACCATCCCATTCCCATCTCCTCCTGTCCCCATTCCATCCCATCCCATCCCATCCCCATTCCTTTCTCATCCCATCCCCATACCATCCCATCCCATCTCCTCCTGTCCCCATCCCATCCCATCCCCATCCCATCCCATCCCATCCCATCCCATCCCATCCCATGGATCCCATCCCATCCCATCCCATGGATCCCATCCCATCCCATCCCATCCCATCCCCATCCCCCATCCCATTCCCATCCCATCCCATCCCATCCCATCCCATCCCATCCCCATCCCCATCCCCATCCCCACCCCATCCCATCCCATCCCACCCCATCCCACCCCATCCCCATCCCATCCCATCCCATCCCATCCCATCCCATCCCATCCCATTCCCGAGCTTCCCCCACGCCACGCCCGGGGGTTCAAAGCCGCTTTTCTCTGCCGATCCCAGGGGCTGGAGCGGCGCCGTTTTCCCGGGATTTGGGGAGGGAAGGAGCGCTGGGAACGGGCTGAGCTCAGAGCTGCGGCCGGCAGCGCTCGCTGTGGCGGCTCTGGCGCGGATGAAACCGGAGAGGGAGGGAGGGAAGGAGGGAGAGAAGGAGGGAGGGAGGGGGGGACGCGGCCGCGGAGGAGCGAAAGGTCCCCAGCTGGCTGTGAGTGGCATCTGCGCGCCTCCAGCTGAGAGCTATTTCACTATTTATTTACATGTAATTATTGCTATGAGGTGCAGATATTAACACTGTCAAGAGCAATTTGCCCTGACATTTTTCACTCGCTCTGTTCCCTGACGTTCGGGGCTGGGTGGGATTTTTCCGCTGCCTCTTCTCTCCCGCTCCCTCCTCCCGGCCCCGCTCCGCTGCGGGCACCGCGCTGCTTTAATCCCGCGCCCTTCGCAACTCATTAAACTTTGAAATTTAATTTTGGCCGGGGCTCGGGGAGCGGCTCCCGCCCCTGCCCGGCAGCCGAAGCGTTCCCGGTGCGAACAAACCGAATTTACCGCTGGCCGCGTTTTCAATTGCGAGGCAATCTCGGCCTCAACCTTCGCTGCATCTCAAACACCCCAAAGGTGCTCGAGCGTTCACGGCGGGGACCCTGCGAAAGCAAGCGCAGAACAAAGATTTTCCCAACCTCTGGCCCACAAAAATCCAAAGATTTTCCCAACCTCTAAAATCACAAAAATCCAAAGATTTTTCCCAACTTCTGGCCCGAGCAGCGCAAAAATCACCTCCCGCCCCCAAACCGGGCTCTGCTTCTGACTTTTTGAGCCCCGTTTTTCCCCTTCTCTGCCTGCCCCGGACCACCTGATTGTTGGTGACACTTTAAATTAAGATTTCCGGCCCTCGCCGGAGCCCTGATTTAATGAGGCAGTTGTTGATGTCATTTAATAAATCCCGGTTGTGCATCGGGGCTTGTTTGCCACGGGGTGATGGGGACGTGACAGGAACAGCCCAGACCAGCCCAGCCCGGAGGGGATTTGGGATCCTTTGGAAGCCAGGAGGGGATTTGGGATCCTTCATCAGCTGAGAGGGGATCTGAGATCCTTCAGCAGCCCAAAGGGGATTTGGGATCCTTCAGGGAGAATTTAGGAGCGGGTCACCAGGCCAGGGTGTGTCAGGGCTGCTCTTGGAAGGAGAAAACCCCACAAATTCTGGGTCTTCCTCGGGGCTTGTGCCTGCAGGATTTTTGGAAGGGATTTTAACGATCCCTCCGTTTTATCCGCAGCACCTCCAGCCCCTCTTTTTGTCATTCTTAGGGTTGGACCAGAGTTGGCTTTGCAGGGAAAGCTTCAGGAATCCGGGGCTTTCTCCCTCTTTTCTTCTGGATTTGCTTCCTGGGGAAGGGCACAGCCAGAGCCGGGCTCAGGGGAGAAGGGCAGGCCCCAGGTGTGGAATATTCGGCGTTTTGGGGGGCTTTGCTCCCCTTTGTGTGCAGGTGACACAAACAAACAGCAGTGGGGTCCTGCCGTGTACCTAAACCCCATCCCAAAGGAAAAGAGATCGCCGGGAGGGCTGGGGGTGATGGGGACACCAAAACGGGGTCGTTTCCTTCAGTTTGGTTTTCCCTCTTTGTAAACAAAAGGACAGAAATTGCCCTGAATGGATGGTTAATTCTTAATTTCCCCATGCTTTGCCCCAAATCGCGGCGTTTTGCCTCATTTTGGCCTCTGCCTCATGTTTGTGTTTGCACGAATCCCTCACTCCATGGATGCCGATGGAAGGATTTTTTCCTCTGGAAGAAAATTCTGTTTATCCTTCCCGCAGCGTTCATCCCTCACCTGCTGACCCTTTGTCCACCTTTTCCAGGAGGAGCTGGGATTTAAAGCCAGAGCTTCTCTTTTTGTGCGTTTAAATCAGGGCCCAGCGTGGAAATCCCACATTTTCTGTTCTCAGCTCCTCCTCCCCACCTCATTCCTGTGCGTGGCACTGAAACAAAGCTGATAAAACCTTATCAAACCTTATCAGCCTCCCTTACACCTCCCAGGGATGGGCTGAGGGAGACCCCAAACCACCCCGTGCTCTGAAGCTCTCTTTGCTAGGCCTGGCTTATCCCAAGGCTGGCTGGAAAGAGCCTGCCAGATTTGGCATGCTCAAATTCCTGCTCCCCAATAAACCCCCGAGTTTTAGCCTTTCTTGGGCTCAAGTTCTACCCTTTTTGGGCTTGACTTCTGGCTTTTCTCAGGCTTGAGGTTTATGGTTTTTGGGCTGGAGTTTTTACATTTTTGGGCTTGAGTTTGGGCTTTTCCTGTGCTTGAGTTTTAGCTTTTTAGGGCTCAAGTTTTGGCTTTTCCTGCACTCAAGTTTTGGCCTTTCCTGGGCTCGAGTTTTGGCCTTTCTTGGGCTGGCATTTCAGCCCTTCCTGGTCTCAGGTTTTTAGCTTTTATTGGGTTCAAGTCTTGGCCTTTCTTGGGCTGGCATTTCAGCCTTTCTTGGTCTCAGGCTTTTAGCTTTTATTGGGCTCAAGTCTTGGCATTCCTTGGCCTCAAGTTTTAGCCTTTTTTGGGCTCGAGTTTTATCTTTTATTGGGCTCGAGTTTTGGACTTCTTGGGTTTGAGTTTTGGCCTTTTTGGGGCTCGAGATTTGGCCTTTTATTGGGCTCGAGTTTTGAACTTTTTTGAGCTCGACTTTTGGCCTTTCTTGGGCTCGAGTTTTGGCCTTTTTGAGCTCGAGTTTTGGTTTTGCTGGGCTCAACTTTTGGCCTTTCTTGGGCTCGAGTTTTGACCTTCTTGGGTTTGAGTTTTGGCCTTTTTTGGGCTCAAGTTTTGGCCTTTCTGGGTTTGAGTTTTGGCCTTTCTGGGTTTGAGTTTTGGCCTCTCTTGGGCTGTTTTTCCTGGGGGCAGGGCCGGGCTGAGCCCTGCCGCGCCTGCTGCTGCTGCTGCTGAGCGCTGTGACCAGCTCAGAGCCCCGGAAAACGGCAGAACATTCCAGAAACGAGCCCAATTCCTGCTCCCGGCGGGACTTTGGGCCGTGTGCGCTGTGTCCTGCCGGGGTGCGGGGTCTCTCCGCCCCCGGAAGCTCCAGATTCCCGGTTTTTGTGAGGACAGGAGGTTTTTCTCCTCCGCATAATGACCAGGGCAGAATTAATCAGGCGAGGCTTTACTGCCGCTGACCCGCGGGCACCCGCAAAGCCCCGGCAGCAGCTGGTCCATACATTAACTCCGCTCTGCCTTAATCTCGGCTTTAAAACCGGCTCCTAGCGAGGCAGGGACGGGAGCAGGCGGGACGCGGAGATTTTTTCCAGGATCTCTCAGGTGTAGAGGCTGGCGGGGCTCAGGGGAAGGTAAAGCCCGAGCTGGGCTCTGCTTTTGGGGGTTCAGCGCTTCCCCGCAGTCCCAAACCTTGTGCAAAAGCCCCCGCAGCAGCTGGTCCACGCATTAACTCCGCCCTGCCTCAATCTCGGGTTTAAAATCGGTTTGTAGTGAGGCAGGGACGGGAGCAGGCGGGACACGGAGATTTTCCCTGGCAGGGTTCAGGGCAGATAAACCCCGGACTAAGCTCTGGTTTGGGGGGTTCAGCTTTTCCCCAGAGCCCCAAATCCCGTGCCGGGGTCCCGGTTCCTCGCTGAGCCGGAGGGTGGGAGCGGGATGGGAGCAGGATGGGAGCGGGATAGGATCGAGGTAGGATCAGGGTGAAAACGGGATGGGAGCGGGATAGAGAGGGATGGGAGCGGGATCGGGATGGGAGCGGGATCAGGATGGGAGTGGGATAGAGAGGGGTGGGATTGGGATACGATCGGGATGAAAGCGGAATGGGAGTGGGTTGGGATCGGGATGGGATCGTGATAGGATCGAGGTAGGATCAGGACGAAAACGGGATGGGAGCAGAATGGGATCAGGATGGGAGCGGGATGGGATCTGGGATCGGGATGAAGCAGGATGGGAGCGGGACAGGATCGGGATGGGGTTGGGATGGGAACGGGATCGAGATGGGATCGTGATAGGATCGAGATGGGAGCGGGAATAGAGAGGGATGGAATCGAGCTAGGATAGGGATAGAGAGGGATGGGATTGGGATAGGATCGCCATGAAAGCGGGATGGGATCGAGATGGGATCTGGGATCGGGATGAAGAGGAATGAAAGCGGGATAGGATTGAGATAGGAGCAGGATGGGATCGAGATAGGATCGGGATCGGGATGAAAGCGGGATGGGATCGGGATGGGATCTGGGATCGGGATGAAGGGGAATGAACGCGGGATAGGATTGAGATAGGAGCAGGAGCGGGATGGGATCTGGGATCGGGATGAAGCGGGATGGAGGCGGGATAGGATTGAGACAGGATGGAGATGGGAGCGAGACGGCAGCGAGCGGGCGGGCCCGGAGCTGCCGGCAGCGGTGACATGTGCCAGCTGTGCGCTGTGTCCCCCGCTTGTCACTGCCCAGCGCCTGCCACAGCCAATCTGCGTCCTAATCGCCATCAATTAACACCAAACACTTTCGCCCCTCGCTCCCCCCGCCCCCGGCGCGGACACCCGGCCCGGAGCTGGGCATAAAGAGGGGAAAGAGCCCCCCCAGCCCCGACCCTCTCCCCCTTCACTTCCCACTAACTCAGCGCAACCAATTAGGCATCTGACACCCGCGCGGGCTGACAAATTGTTTCTGTCATCTGCTCTCTGTCTTTCATTAAACGGGAGGCGGAGGGGGGCTCGCGAGGGGAGGGGGCGGGAGATGTGATCTCCCATGCTTAGCGAGGCCAGATACATTAATTACAAAACGGCCATTTGCGGCATGAAAATGCATTAATTAAATTTATGCAATCATTATCTTTAAATAGTCCTATCTTGGAAATGATCAGCCCTTCCTGAGTCTTCCCTCTCCTCCGCTAAGTATCTCTAATCCCTTTTCCAGCGGTTATCTCGGGATCAGCAGAGCCGTGTGTGCTTTCAAACTTCTGCGGCAGGAGATGCTCCAAAACTCCTCCCGAGCCGCCGAGGGAGCGGCAGCCGCGCTCCTGCCCCTGGCACCGCAGCCAGGACGGGCGCAGAGCGAGGATTTGCCGCTTTTTGCCGGTTTTGGACCGAGATATTCTCATATAAACCTCGTGGCTCGGCCGGGAGTTGTGGGGTTAAGGGATGAAGTTCTCGCCTTGGCGCGGGTGGGCGAGGGACGCGCTGCGGGTCCCGCGCGGTGGATGCGGGGCTGTTTTCCTTGGGAAAGGTTGGATTTCCGCGAGGCAGAGCCCTGGCACAGGCGCAGCCAGCCGCCTTCCATCAGGGCATCATCTTCCCTTCACAAACATCTCCTGGTTCCAGGCCATCGATGGCGTCTGTGAGGGGGAAAAAAAAAAAAGAAAAAAAAAAAGGTTTAAAAAGAGGCGTTTTGTTGCTCTTCGTGGTGGCTTTGCTTTGTCATTCTAAAAGATATTTTCATTCGGAGCGCCTTCAGAGGTGGGCAAAAACTCCAATTGTGGCCGCACAGGAGCGGGAAGGGCGGCGAGTGAGGCATTAACCCCGGAGCTTCTGCTTTTCTCCCCTCGCTCTTCCGAGGCTTCCCCCGTTGGTGCTGAGCGCACAAATAAACAATCCCCGGGAATTGGGCGGCGTTTGCGCGGCCAGCCCAGGTGCGGCAGAGCCGAGACACCCGGGGAGGGATCGATCCCATCCCCTGCTGGATTCAGCACCCCGAGCTGGGCAGGGAAACTGCGCCCGAGCGGCTTTGGGAGAGCTGGAGGGGCAGGACCCAAACCCCGCTGCCCCGGGCCCTTCTCAGCGCTGCGGGGGAAGGTTTTGTGCTGCTCTTTGTGTGCCTGAGCCGTTTCTAATCAACCCTGCCGGGTTTTATTCCCAAAATCGGCGATTCCTGGCGGGGCAGTGCCCGCTCAGCCGGGCGTGTTGGGAGCCCGGAGTTTGGGATCAGGGCCAGGTGGAATTTGGGGCGAGGGCAGCGAATGCTGCCGGGTTTCTCCCATCTGGGGGGGGCAAGAATGAGCTCTGGGATTTCAGAAATCGCCTCGGGTCCTGCCCAGAGATTCCCTCGGGCTCTCTCAGGATGGAATCGGGGCTGTTGGGACCCGGCAAACAGGGAGCACAAAGGGCTCCTTTTCCCTGCAGCATCCAAGGAATGGCCCTTCCTGGAGAGAAGGGAAAAGCCCGGCCAGGGGGCAGGAGAGGTGTGGAGCTGAAATATCCGTGCTCCGTCAGGCTGGATTTCCCCGCTGCATCCAACAGGGATGGATCCTTCGGCAGCCCAGAGGGGATTTGGGATCCTTCATCAGCCCCGAGGGGATTTGGGATCCTTCATCAGCCCCGAGGGGATTTGGGATCCTTCATCAGCTGAGAGGGGATTTGGGATCCTTCATCAGCCCTGAGGGGATTTGGGATCCTTCATCAGCCCCGAGGGGATTTGGGATCCTTCGGCAGCCCAGAAGGGATTTGGGATCCTTCAGGGAGAATTTAGGAGCGGGTGACCAGGCCAGGGTGTGTCAGGGCTGCTCTTGGAAGGAGAAAACCCCACAAATTCTGGGTCTTCCTCGGGGCTTGTGCCTGCAGGATTTTTGGAAGGGATTTTAACGATCCCTTTTAACGATCCCGCGGTGCACGCAGCTCCTTCATCCCCGATTCCCGCTTTTCTGGGAGGCTTTGGAGGCTCGTGTTTGGTGGTGTTTCAGCAGCTCCTGAAACCCCAGGAGCAGAGAGTGCTCGGGAGGGAGAGCACGTGCAGGGCTGGGAGCGGCGTTTCCTTGGATTCGGGAGCTGGGGTTTTCCTTTGGGTGAAGCAAAAAGAGACCCTGGCTTTACAAATCTCTCCCCCCGTGGCAACCCCAGAAAACCCACCCGGAGCCGAGGCACTGCCGGGATCTCCCGGGATCCTGCTCAGGCTTTGGGGCGGGTTGGGAAGAGAAACCTGTGGGAATCCACAAAATTAGAAGGTTTTGGGAAAGCTGCAAGATGCAGGCGTCAGATACAGCAGAACTGTGAGCAGAGCTAAGCAGCAGCCATGGGATTGGTCAGCAGAAAAAAAATTATTTAAACTGTAGAAAAGAAGGGCAAATAGAACAATGATCTGTGTATTAACGCTTGTCAGAATAGCTCTCTAAGCTACGGAAAGTTTATCTAGCAAGATATTAGGAGGGTTGGAGCTTAATAATGGAGCTCTGTGCGTTGTGTTTTAAAGTAGGTATTGGAAATAAGCAAGCATTGTTTTAACCAAAGGTACGTGTGCTTCTAGTGGTTGGACAGAACTACTGTCAATGTGCTTTTGCTTGGTGTGATTGGTCAAAAAACTTATAAAGTGAGTTGTAACATTAAGTTTTTTAGTCTGCTGCCTAGAATGTGAGCTGCTGGCGTCTTCCCATTATCAAAATCATGTAATGAGACTGATGCGGGAAAATAAAACGGCTCAAAGCGCTTTCAGCAGCAGCCCCGTCCCGTTGGTGTCTGTCCATAACCCCCCTTGGCGGCGTCAAAACCCTCCCCTAAAACCCGCCGGGAATGGGCACAGGGAGCGAGCAGGGAGCGAGCAGGGAGCGAGCAGGGAGCGAGCAGGGAGCGAGCAGGGAGCGAGCAGGGAGCGAGCAGGGAGCGAGCAGGGAGCGAGCAGGGAGCGAGCAGGGAGCTCGGCGCCGCTGGTTTTCCCTTTCCCCGGGCTGCCCGGTGCTCGGTGCTCGGTCCCCGCCGCACTTGCCGGGCCCAGCAGCGCCGCTTCACCGCCCTGACCTCCCCGGGCCACGCTGGGAGCCCCGCGGGCACGGCCGGCCCGAGCCGGGTCTCTTACACCGCGCTTAAGCCGCGCTTAACTGATTACAGCCCTGGAGAGATCAGAGAGAGCGGGGCAGGCAGAGAGGAGCCGCGGGCAGGGCTGCGGTATCGATGCCTTTTGGGGCTGCCTGAAAACAGAGCCGGACAAAATGAAGGGAATAGAATTAAGGGAATAGAATTAAGGGAATAGAATTAAGGGAATAAAATTAAGGGAATAAAATTAAGGGAATAAAATTAAAGGAATAAAAAGCGGTTGTATTTACTGAAGGGCCCTCAGGTACATCTCGGGCAGACAAAACCCTTCAGGGGCTGCACCCAAAAATGGACCACGGCTCACGGGTTTTGTGAGTTTTGTGAGGTCACGGGTCACACTTCTGTAAATTTGGTCCATTTGCATATTGGGGGTTAATCCCCCAATTACAGCTTCAGCTAATGAAGTCATTCACCCCGAGTTTGCTCCCCCAGCTCCCTTTTGTTTAATCTCTGGGGGCCTGAGGCAGTGAGGTGTCCTTGAGGAATTGGAGAGGAATTGCTGTGTGTGCCCCAAACGGGAGAACAGCAGCTGGCACTGCCTGTGGGGTTTGGAGTTACACACTAAAGAACTGCAGGGTTATATTACAAATTACAAACTCCAAATACAAATAATAAAAAATATCTTAAATGAATCTATGAAATCCTGAGGCAGTGAGGTGTCCTTGACTGCCAGGCCTGGAAAGGAATTGCTGTGTCTGCCCCAAAATGGGAGAACAGCAGCTGGCACTACCTGTGGGGTTTGGAGTTCTACACCAAAGAACTGCTGGGTCATAAACACATGGAAAATATAAAAGTTAAAATCCTGAGGCATCACTATCAGTGCGAGGAGCCCGGAACAGAGCCGGGGCAGGGCCGGGACTATCAATGAGCACACAGGGGTATCAATGAGCCCACGGGACTATCAGCCCACGGGACTATCAGCCCACGGGGCTATCATTCAGCCCACAGGGCTATCAGCACACGAACTATCAGCTCACCGAGCTATCAGCACACGGAGCAGCCTCGCCCGGGGCCGCGAGCCCCGCGGGGGATTCTTTGTGGTGCAGCTCCTTTGGCGCTGGCAGAGGCTCCCCCGCACTCCCCGGGCCCAGAGCATCCCAGGAAATCTCCTCTGGAAGCTCCAGCAGGGGGCCCGGGGACTGCACTGCCTGGATTGGGAAGGGGAATGGAGCGAGGGAGAGGAGGGACACGGGAGGAGACCTTGCCGTGGATTTATTCGGGTCTGGCTTTGTCAGAGGAGTAAGAGAAGTTCCTAAAGCAGCTGGAATTTGCCGAGACCCCTCCGTGCCGCGGGTTTTGGGCTGTTTTACGGGGAACCTTGGGTATGTTTGTTCCTTTCTTGGTGCTTTGTATCCCTCACCCAGAGCCCCCGGAGCTCCTCCTTCCCCACCGGCCCCCAGCCGGTCTGAGCTTACCCAAAAATGGACCCCAAAATGCAGAACAAAAGCCACAAGCCCGACCCATTCCCCACCCCAAATCTACCCCAAGTCTTTCCACTGGTCTGGGAGCGTTTGGGAATTCAGTTTTCCATGGTTCTGCCTTCCTCCTTTCTCTCCCACATGACTGTGTCCCAAAATTCCACGAGCAAGGATTCGTGTTCCTGCCCTGGATGCTCGGGGTGAAGCGTCCCAGAGACACTTCCCATTCCAGCAGGGGGATTTTCCCACCCAGAAAATTTCTCCCTTCCGAAATATTCACGGAAAAATGTGAGGTTAAACACGGGGAGGGTGGAAGCAGCACCAGGATGTGGAGTTTGCTCGTGGTGAGTCAAAAATCGGGAGGCTGCAGCAGCTCCGTTTGCTTGTTAGCATTCAGGAACACATGATTATGGAATGATTATATGCAAATGCTTTTATTGAAGAGCTCTGGGTGTCAGGGGCACACAGACCCAAATCTGACCCACCATGGGTTTGGGATGAACATGTTTTATATTCTTTTGTTATATAACTACATATTAATAATTGAATTTACATTGTTCTGTTGTATACATTGATTTCATCCAAGCATGGGTTTCTAGTGATCCCCCACAAACCCTTGAGCATAGTTTCTCATGATTCTTTTTACGATGAAAAAACAATTATATCTAATTACTAATCAATCATCGCATCTAACAATTATATCATTTATCATATACTGGTTGCACAGGTAAAATTTCACATGATCCAGCAAACACAAGGCCTAACATTTCCCAGGGCCTGCTAAGTCTAACTTTCTTTCTAACTCCCCTGAATATACCATGATTCTAGAAACATTTTATCCCTACACTACCATGAGCAGCACATCGGGGCTCCTCCCTGGGTTTTCTCTATCAAACGGCTCAGGATCCCGATGAAATCAGGGAAAACGCTCGGTGCTCACCAGACAAAGCACGGCACTGATGGGTGTAAAGCACAAACAGCTCCTTCCCCGAGGGGAGCTGCCCCTGGAAATCGGAGCCCTGTGGGAGCTCAAGGTGTGGAGGGGCTCTATCTCCTCTTGGCTCCAGCCTCTCCCGCCGTTTCCCAGTCGGTGAAATCCATGTCCATAACCGGGGACCCCTCTGGCCTCCCCCAGCCCCCAAACCTTTGTGTTTCCTCCCGGGTGATCCAGCCTGGCCAAGCCTTTGCTTCCTGCTTTTCTCTGGGGAATAGCAGAGTTTGGTGTCCCACGGCAGATTTTGGTGTCCCAGAACAGAGTTTTGTGTCCCAAAGCAGAGTCTGATGTCCCAAACCCAAGGACCATGGCTCAAGTTTGGGAGCAGAGTTTGGTGTCCCAAGCCAGGGACTTTGGCTCATGTTTCTGAGCAGAGTTTTGTGTCTCAGAGCAGATTTTGGTGTCCCAGAGCAGATTTTGGCATCCCAGAGCTGAGTTGGATGTCCCAAAGCAGATTTTGGTGTCCCAGAGCTGAGTTCGGTGTCCCAGCCCAGGGACCATGGCTCGTATTTTGGAGCAGAGTCTGGTGTCCTAGAGCAAAGTTTGGTGTCCCAAGTCAGGGACTGTGGCTCATGTTTTGGAGTAGAGTTTGGCATCCCAGAGCAGAGTCTGGTGTCCCAGAGCAGTCTGGTGTCCCAAAGCCAGGGACAATGGCTCATGTTTAGGAGCAAAGACTGGCATCCCAGAGCAGAATTTGGTGTCCTAGAGCACAGTTTGGTGTCCCAAAGCCAGGAACTGTGGCTCATGTTTTGGAGCAGAGTTTGGTGTTCCAGAGCAGAATTTGGTGTCCCAGGTCAGGGACCATGGCTCATGTTTCAGAGCAGATTTTGGTGTCCCAGAGCAGAGTTTTATGTCCCAAAGCAGAGTCTGGTCTCCCAAAGCTAAGGACCATGGCTCGTGTTTAGGAGCAGAGTTTGGTGTCCCAAAGCTGAGTCTGGTGTCCCAAGTCAGGGACTTTGGCTCATGTTTTTGAGCAGAGTTTGGCAACCCAGAGCAGAGTCGGGTGTCCCAAAGCCAAGGACCATGGCTCAAGTCTGGGAGCAGAGTTTGGTGTCCCAAAGCTGGGTCCGGTGTCCCAAGTCAGGGACCATGGCTCATGTTTTTGAGCAGAGTTTTGTGTTTCAGAGCAGATTTTGGTGTCCCAAATCAGAGTTTGGTGTCCCAGGCCAGGAACAATGGCTTGTGTCTTAAAGCAGAGTCTGGTGTCCCAAAGTCAGGGATCTTGGCTCATGTTTTGGAGCAGAGTCTGGTGTCCTAAGGCAGAGTCTGGTGTCCCAGGCCAGGGACAGTGGCTCATGTTTGTGAGCAGAGTTTGGTGTCCCAAGGATGGGGACAATGGCTCGTGTTTTGAAGTAGAGTTTTGTGTCTCAGAGCAGAGTTGGCTGTCCCAAATCAGAGTTTGGAGTCCCAAGTCAAGGACTGTGGCTCGTGTTTGTGATGTTTGTGAGCAGAGTTTGGTGTCCCAAAGCCAGGGACAATGGTTTGTGTTTTGGAGCAGAGTTTGTTGTCCCAAGGCTGATTTTGGCATCCCAAAGTAGAGTCTGGCGTCCCACAGCAAGTTTTGGAGTCCCAGAGCAGAGTTTGGTGTCCCAAGGCTGATTTTGGTGCCCCAAAGTAGAGTTTGGTGTCCCAAGCCAGGGACCATGGCTCATGTTTGTGAGCAGAGCTTGGTGTCCCACAGCAGAGTTTTGTTGTTGTAATGGGGTCCAGTCCAGGTGACAAGTGACATAGACTCCCAAGACATTCACAGAAGGCTAATTTCACTTTATTAAGAAAGCCATTGCTTTTTTATACCCTAATTCGCTGCAGGTGGACGTAATTGATCCTCTAATTAAAACACCATCACCACTGGCTAATTAAGAAACCGCCCTTTGGTAAACAAATCTCCATAACACATTCCACATGTTCACAACACCAGGTGCAGCAGGTTAAGATAAGATTTATTTTTAATTCTTTTATCTGATCTTCTCACAGCCTTTCCCAGAACGATGCCTGGGAGAATTGTGTTTCTATGGCCAGAGAGAGCTGCTGCCTCAGAGTTCGGTGTCCCAGGCTGGGGACTGTGGCTCATGTTTTGGAGCAGAGATTGGTGTCCCAAGGATAGGGACAATGGCTCGTGCTTCCGAGCAGATTTTGGTGTCCCAAGGCAGAGTTTGGTGTCCCAAAGCCAGAGACCATAGCTTGTGTTTTGGAGCAAACTTTGGTGACCCAAGGATGGGGACAATGGCTCGTGTTTTGGAGCAGAGTTTTGTGTCTCAGAGCAGAGTTTGGTATCCCAAATTAGAGTTTGGAGTCCCAAGTCAGGGACTGTGGCTCGTGTTTGTGAGCAGAGTTTGGTGTACCAAAGCAAGGGACAATGGCTTGTGTTTTAGAGCAGAGTTTGTGTCCCAAGGCAAAGTCTGGTGTCCCAAAGCCAGGGACCATGGCTCATGTTTTGGAGCAGAGTTTGGTGTCCCAGGCCAGGGACTGTGGCTCGTGTTTGTGAGCAGACTTTGGTGACCCAAGGATGGGGACAATGGCTCGTGTTTTGGAGTAGAGTTTTGTGTATCAGAGCAGAGTTTGCTGTCCCAAATCAGAGTTTGGAGTCCCAAGTCAGGGACTGTGGCTCGTGTTTGTGAGCCCAGTTTGGTGTACCAAAGCCAGGGATAATGACTCGTATTTCCAAGCAGAGTTTGGTGTCCCAGAGCAGATTTTGGTGTCCCAAGGCAGAGTTTGGTGCCCTAAGGACAGGGACCATGGCTCATGTTTATGAGCAGATTTTGGTGTCCCAAAGCAGATTTTTGTGTCCCAAGCCACAGGGACAATGGCTCATGTTTTTGAGCAGAGTTTGGTGTCCCAGAGAGGAGGTTGGTATCCCAGGCCACGGACCATGGCTCATGTTTTGGAGCAGAGTCTGGTGTCCCAAGGAAGAGTTTGGTGTCCCAGAGCAGATTTTGGTGTCCCAGATCAAAGCAGAGATTGGTGTCCCAAAGCCAGAGACTGTGGCTCATGTTTGTGAGCAGATTTTGGTGCCCCATGGCAGATTTTTTGTGTCCCAAGCCAGGGACAACGGCTCATGTTTTGGAGCAGAGTTTGGTGTCCCAAGGAAGAGTTTGGTGTCCCAGAGCAAAGTCTGGTGTCCCAAAGCCAGAGACTGTGGCTCGTGTTTCTGAGCAGAGTTTGGTGTCCCAAGGCAGATTTTGGTGTCTCACAGTAGATTTTGGTGTCCCAGAGCAGATTTTGGTGTCCCAAGGCAGTCTGGTGTCCCAAGCCAGGGACTGTCATGTCCCCAGACCAAGCAGCTTTGAGCTCAATTCCCGCTCTTCCCCTCCCTGTCCCACTCCTCCCATGGGATTTCTCGGAGCCTTTAGGGGACATTTCACCCCGCTGTGCCCCCGATTCCCTCGTGGGATCCCCCGGAGCAGCCGCTCCTCTCCCCTCGGGCCGAGCCCTTTGCGCGTAGCTCAGCGCCTTTCCTCAGACCTTGTCTGTGATTTGTACATCCCTACAGAAGCAGGGTGCCCAAAACAAGATGCAGTGCTCCCGCTGGAACCTCACCATAGCCCTGAACAATCAGGTAACAACCTCCCACCCCCTCTCCTCCTCCTCCTCCTCCTCCTCCTCCTCGTCCCTCGCAGCCCCTGCAGCTCCATCGCATCCCCGGCTCCATCCCACCCCCGGCACCTCTCCATCGTCGGTGTGTGGCGGGAGCAGGGCCATCGTAGGGCGCTCATCTCCATGTCACCTGCCGTGTCCCCGAGCCCGTCCCCGCGGTGCCCGAGCATCCCTCGGGGCCCCGGAGCCGCGGGAAGCGCCGCTGCCGGGCCGGGCTTGCTTGGTTGCTGTTTGGGGCCGCTCTGGTGTCCCATGGGTGCAGGGAATGCGGGGTTCAGGCACGTCGTGTTCCGTTCCCAGCTCTCCACGTGTTCTCCAGCTGAGGTTTGGGGTAGGAAACTGGGATTTTGCAGCTCCCCAGCAGCAGCCCTGGAGCTGGCCCGGATCAGGAGCTGTTGGAGCTCCTCCACTGCTCCCCTCGCTCCTGGAGAGGGGATGAACACCCGAGGGGGCGAGGCCGGGGATCAGCCCTGGGTTTGCCAACCCTGAATCCCCCAAATCCAAACGGAGGCTTCAATCACAGCAGGGCTGAGCTCGAGGTCAGCAAGGTCACCCTGGAGGGAATTGCTGGGCTTGGGAAACACCTGCAGGGTCCTCAGGAACACCCAAACCCCAGAGCACCTCAGAGCACCCAAACCCCACCACAGGCTCCATTTTGCCCCAAACCCTGCCTGGCGGTGCCGCTGCATGCACGGAGCTGCAGTGACAGGATCAGGGATTTTCTTGGGGCAGGAAGTGTGAAGCAGCTCCCCAGCAGCAGCTTTGGAGCCAGCCCAGATCAGGAGCAGCTGTGGGGTTGTGGGGGCTCCTCCACTGCTCCCCTCAGCTCCTGGAGGGGGGATGAACACCCGAGAGGGCGAGGCTAGGGATCAGCCCTGGCTTTGCCAACCTTGAATTCTCCAAAATCCAAGTGGAGGCTTCAATCACACCCGAGAGAGGCAGGGCTGAGCTCGAGGTGAGCGAGGTCACCCTGGAGGGAATCGCTGGGCTTGGGAAACACCTGCAGGGTCCTCAGAGCACCCAAACCCCACCACAGGCTCCATTTTGCCCCAAACCCTGCCTGGCGGTGCCGCTGCATGCACGGAGCTGCAGTGACAGGATCAGGGATTTTCCTGGTGCAGGAAGGGTGAAGCACCCTCTGGATCTGCAAAGCAAATTTAGGGGGTGCTCGGTTTGGAATGCTGGGATCCAGCTCAGCTGGCTGCGGTGATTTAGAAAATATTCGAAATTAATTGCTTGGTTTTGTGAGTGCAGTGTTAGCGATTGCTACACAAGTCATTTTAGTCCTACCTAGGGGCATATTTGCATATATTTATCCTCCTTTCAAGTGGAGATCTTTGGGGAAAGTGTATTTATCTCCTCCTAACTCTTTCTTCGGCTTTCAGCCGTCCTACAGTCACCTCTTCATTTTGTTCCCATTTAATGTATGTGTGGAATAATCGACTCTTCCTCTTCCCGCCAAGTGGAAATGAATCCACAGAGATCAAAAAGCTTTAATGTGGGGAAGGGTTTTTCCTTCTGCCACGAGCAGGGTGAAAGGGAAAGACGGGCAGGATGGAGCTGGGTCCCCCCCAAAACTGCCTGGGAGGGCAGGGCAGCACCTGGAGAGGAGCTGGAGCAGCCGGGGGTGGAGGTGACCCCGGGAGCTCCCCCAGGAGGAGCTGGGAGAGCTTCGTCCTCCCTGAATCCCGGGGATCCAGCAGGTTTCCCGGCAGGGGAGTTTGCTGTGCCCAGGGAAGGGAGGTGGGAACACCCCAGGAGAGATTTCAGCCTCCCCCGCAGGGAATTTCCCGGGGCTTCTTGCCTGGTGTGGCTCCAAAAAGTGCAACAGATCCCGTTCATTGCCAGCCTGGGAGGATTTGTCCCCATTTGTCCCCGTTCCCAGGAGAGCAGCACCACAGTGCCAGGAATCGCAGTGCCAGGAGCCCTTCTGGGCGTGTCCCTGGGCGTGACCGTGTTCACAGGGTTCTTGGATTGAGGGAAGAGACGAGGATCTGACTCCATGTTTCAGAAGGCTGATTTATTATTTTATGATATATATTACATTAAAACTATGCTAAAAGAATAGAAGAAAGGATTTCATCAGAAGGCTGGCTAAGAATAGAATAGGAAAGAATGATAACAAAGGTTTGTGGCTCAGCTCTCTGTCTGAGCCAGCTGACTGTGATTGGCCATTAATTACAAACATCCAGCGTGGGCCAATCCCAGCTGCACCTGTTGCATTCCACAGCAGCAGAGAACCATTGGTTACATTTTGTTCCTGAGGCCTCTCAGCTTCTCAGGAGGAAAAATTCTAGGGAAAGGATTTTTCATAAAAGATGCCTGTGACACCCTGGCTGTGTCCCAGGTGTGTCCCTAGGTGTGTCCATGGATGTCCCTGGATGTTCCTGGGGGTGTCCCTGGATGTGTCCATGAATATGTCCCTGGATGTGTCCCCGCAGTGTCCAGGAGCTTACAGGGTTCACCTGGGGATCCTGGGGAGCTTCAGGGACAGGGCAGGAGCTGTGGTCACTCTGGGGCTGTCCCATAGAGCAGGAGCCATGGTCACTCCAGGGATGTTTTAGAGCAGGACCTGTGGTCACTCTGGAGATGTCCCACAGGGAAGGAGCATTGCTCACTCTGGGGATGTTTCAGGGCAGGACCTGTGGTCACTCTGGGGCTGTTTTAGGGCAAGAGCTTTGGTCACTCCAGGGTTGTCCCACAGGGAAGGAGCCGTGGTCACTCTGGAGATGTTTTAGGGCAGGAGCTGTGGTCACTCCAAGATATTCCATAGGGAAGGAGCCGTGGTCATTCTGGGGTTGTCCCACAGGGAAGAAGCCGTGGTCACTCTGGGGCTGGTTTAGGGCAGGAACCATGGTCACCCTGAGGCTGTTTCAGGGCAGGAGCCGTGGTCACTCCAGGGTATCCCACAGGGAAGGAGCCGTGGTCACTCTGGGGTTGTCCCACAGGGAAGGAGCTGTGGTCACTCCAGGATATTCCACAGGGAAGGAGCCGTGGTCACTCTGGGGTTGTCCCACAGGGAAGGAGCCGTGGTCGCTCCGGGGCTGTCCCCTGGCTCTCAGCAGCCGCCACGGAGCAGCCCCAGCTCTGCCAGGGCCAGGCTGGCACCAGACCCAGCGGCTGCCCTGCCCTTGTCCCTGTGTTATCTGTCCCCATCACTCGGGTCCCCTGCGGCCCCCTGCGCCCCAAAAGCAGCTCCTGATTGCCCAGCTGGAAGGTCCTAATTGCGCTTCCCTCCCCAGAGCCGCTCCTTTATCATAAAGGGTGCACATTTCCCCCGCCGCAGCTTCCGCGGCCACAGGCCCCGAGGGCCAGCTCAGAAATGGAGGGAATTAATTACATTTTTTTAACTCCCCTCCTTTTATAGCAGGGGGAGAGAGCGATGAAACGTCCCGGGGGGAGCTGCAGAGGAGGGTGGGGAGGGAGGGAGCAGCAGCAGGAGGTGAGGGGGGAGCTGCTGCTTTCATCCAGGAGGGTCTTTGTGCACCAACCCCACGCCCCAGGACCTCTCCCCGCTCATCCCTACCCCAGGAACGGCAGGGATGAGGCCCCAGGCAGGACTTAGCCCTAAGCACGAGCCCGAGGGTGGATTTGGGCCAGGGGAAGGGAGAGGATGAGGATGGGAGGGAGGCAGAGGGACAGTCCCGCTGTCAGTCCCGCTGATGGACAGCGAGCAGATCCCCCTGCAGATAAACCCCGGCAGATGTGGAGCGGGCATTGATTTTTAGTCAGGGATGATAATGCACCAAGAAGTCATAAATTAGAAGGCAGCAAGGTCAGAGAGGGAACGGAGAAGGACTTTGCATTCTTGAGGAGGGGATCCAGAGTTCAAAAGGGGCCTGGAAAATGAGTTTCTGCAGCTGGAAGGAGAAGTCTGGGGACGCGGGCCCAGGAGGGCTCTGCAGGGTTTGCTGTGCTGGGAGGGAATGGGAACCTCTGGTTCCCTCTTGATACCCCAAACCCCTTCGTGTCCTGGGGTGGGAAAGGCAGATCTGCCCTTGGCTGAACCTGGGCAGAGATCAGGGACCCCAAATCCCCCTCAGCCTGTCCAGGAAGGGGATTCTCAGCTCCAGATCCCCCTCAGCCCATCCGGGAAGAGGAATCCCAGCCCCAAATCCCCCTCAGCCTGTCTGGGAAGGGCAGGGGCTCCCCGGCCCCAAATCCTTCCCAGCCTGTCCAGGAGGGGGATTCTCAGCCCCAAATCCCCCTCAGCCTGTCTGGGAAGGGAATTCTCAGCCCCAAATCCCTCTCAGCCTGTCTGGGAAGGGCAGGGGCTTCTCGGCCCCAGATTCTTCTCAGCCTGTTCAGGAAGGGGCTTCTCCCCAAATCCCTCTCAGGCTGTCTGGGAAGGAGATTCTCAGCCCCAGATCCCCCTCAGCCCATCTGGGAAGAGGAATCCCAGCCCCAAACCCCCCTCAGCCTGTCCTAAGGGCTTCCCATGGTCAGCGTTCTTGGAGTGGGGCGGGAGAGTTTTGGGGCTCAGCTGAGCTGTCAGGGTCCCCATGGCCACCCCAAACCCACGGGAACATCCGGCTGGGATGAATCCCCGTCCCAGAGGCAGCCATTCCCCACCCCAGCAGGGCTGGGAGTGAATCCCAGTGTCCTGGTGGATTCCCAGGGGGAAATTCAGCCCTTCCTGTCCCCTTCGGGCTGGGCTGGGCTGTGCCTGGGCTGCAGGGATCCCGGAGGGAGAATCGGAATTGGAGCAGACCTGGGAGCGAATCCCAGCATCCTGATGAATTCCCAGAGGAAAATTCGGCCCCTGAGCTGTCCCTCAGTGGGGCAGTGTCCCTGCAGGGGTTCTGGAAGGGGAGCAGGAATTGGGAATTCAGCAGGGCTGGGAGGGAATCCCGGTGTCCTGGTGGATCCCCAGAGGGAAATTCAGCCTCGGGCTGGGCTGAGCTGGCCCTCAGCGGGGCAGTGTCCCTGCAGGGATCCCGGAGGGGGAGCAGGAATTGGAATTCCGAGGGCTGGGAGTGAATCCCGGTGTCCTGGTGGGGATTCCCAGAAGGAAATTCAGCCCTTCCAGTCCCTTTCTGGGCCTGGCTGAGCTGTCCCTGGCAGGGCAGTGTCCCTGCAGGGATCCCAGAGAGGGAGGAGGGATTGGAATTCAGCAGGACTGGGAGTGAATCCCGGTGTCCTGGTGGATCCCCAGAGGGAAATTCAGCCCCCTGAGCTGTCCCTCGGTGGGGCAATGTCCCTGCAGGGATCCCGAGGGGGAGCAGGGATTGGGAACTCACAGGGCTGGGAAGGAATCCTGGCATCCTGATGGATTCCCAGAAGGAAATTCAGCCCTTCCTGTCCCTTTTTGGGCTGGGCTGGGCTGTCCCTCGGCAGGGTAATGTCCCTGCAGGGATCCCAGAGCGGGAGGAGGGATTGGGAATTCTGCAGGGCTGGGAGTGAGTCCTGGTGGATTCCCAAAGGGAAATTCCCCCCTCTGAGGTGTCCCTGGCAGGGCAGTGTCCCTGCGGGGATCCCGAGGGGGAGCAGGGACCGGGATCTCCCAGGGCTGGGCCCGCTGGAGCCAAGGCCGGCCTGGAGAGGCCCCCGGGGCAGAGCTGAGCTCAGGCACCGCTCCCGATTCCCACCGATTGAAGCCAATTCCTTTTTTCCGCGGGATTTGTGGAAGCATCTGCCCCGCTGCCTGAATTTGGAGTGTGAATCTGGGTTTCATTTGCCAGCCTTGCTTTACATCCCCCTTTTTTTTTTCTCCTAAGAGGAAGTGTTAATGTGGCTCTCCCCGCCTTGGGGAGCCTCGGGTTCTTTTCTCGGGGTAATCAGCAGCAGCTGGGGCACGGCGGGGCCGGGAGGGAGGGAGAGGAGCAGCACAAACCACAAACCACAAACCACAAACCACAAACCCCGCTGCTCCCTGAGCCGTGCCTGAAATCCTCTCTGCACCTGCGGGGTGGGCTGGGCAGGCAGCACTGCCGGGCCTGGACAGCTCAGCGAGGGCAGAAATAACTCTGAGAGCTCCCAGAAATAACTCACAGCCCCCCCGTCCGTGTTTGCTGTGTGTTTGTCGCTTTAAACAGCCGGTTCTGCTCGTGAATTCGCTCCAGGGCTCTGTGTGAGGGTCCTGGGTGTCCCTCAGGACACAGCCCCAGCTCCTCCAGCCCGGAGGGGATTGGGGCTGAACCAGATCAGGGGCTGTGGGGCTTTAGGGGGAGCCCACAAATAACTCTGCAGCTGGGAGAGCCCCCGGGATGCCTTTCCGTGATTCCCCCACTCTGCAGAGCCTGGGTGTTGCACCCCCAGGCCAGCCCAGCACCCCAGTCCTGGATTACCCCACCCTCCTGAGTGTTAAATGCACTTTCCTCTCTTCATCCCAAATCCCGGGGCGGGGGAGCCCCACGGGGACGTTTTTAGGGCTGAACATTCCCATGGAAGCGCCTCGGGGTTGAATCCCTGCCAGGAGGCTCTGGAGAGCCGATCCAGGCTCTGCTAAGCTCGGCGTGGGGGCAGCTGAGCCGGGTTTAACTCCGGGGGAGCAGCAGAGAAGTCTGAGCTCGGTGCAGGGTGGAAAGGCTGGAGGAGGAGGAGGAGGGGGCAGTGAGGCAGGGATGGGGATGTGGGAATGAGCAATGGATGGGGGGAAATGAGCAATGGATGGGGGAATGAGCCATGGATGGGGGGAAATGAGCAATGGATGGGGGATAGCGAGCCAGAGATGGGGGGAACGAGACTGGGATGGGGAGGAAGGAACCAGGGATGGGGGAAAACGAGCCAGGGATGGAGCGAAAGAGCTCGGGATGGGGTGGACGAGCCATGGATGGGGGAAAATGAGCCAAGGATGGGGGGGAATGAGCCAGGGATGGGGGGAACAAGCCCGGGATGAGGGTCAGTGAGGCAGGGATGGGGGGAGCGAGACTGGGATGGGGGGGAAGCAGCCAGAGATGGATGAGCCAGGGGTGGGGGGAGAGCAAGCCCAGGATGGGGGCAATGGGCCAGGGATGGGAGAAGGAGCCAGGGATGGGGGGAATGAGCCAGAGATGGGGCAGAATGAGTCAGGGATGGGGGGAACGAGCCCGGGATGGGGGGGAATGTGCAATGGATGGGGGATAGCGAGCCTGGGATGAGGGGGAACGTGACTGTGATGGGGGGCAATGAGCCCGGGACTTGGGGGAATGAGCCAGGGATGGAGGGGAGGGGGGGGGGGGGAAATCAGAGATGGGGGGACGAGCCATGGATGGGGGGAAAGAGCTCGGGATAGGGAGGATGAGCCATGGATGGGGGGAATGAGCCAGGGATGGGGGGAAACGAGCCAGGGATGGGGGGGAAGGAGCCAGGGATGGGGGTGAATGAGTCAGGGATGGGGGTGAATGAGTCAGGGATGGGGGAGAAGGAGCCAGAGGTGGGTGGGGAAAGAGCTCGGGATAGGGGGGACAAGCCAGGGATGGGGGGCAACGAGCCCAGGACTTGGGGGAATGAGCCAGGGATGGGGGGGAATGAGCCAGGGATGAGAGGAATGAGCCAAGACTTGGGGGGGAAGGAGCCCGGGATGGGGAGAAATAAGCAATGGATGGGTGATAACGAGCCAGGGATGGGGGGGGAACCAGCCAGGGATGGGGGGAACGAGCCAGGGATGGGGGGGAACCAGCCAGGGATGGGGGGGAACCAGCCAGGGATGGGGGGGAACGAGCCAGGGATGGGGGGAATGAACCAGAGATGGCGGGAACGAGCCCAGGATGGGGAGAAATAAGCAATGGATGGGTGATAACGAGCCAGGGATGGGGGGGAACGAGACTGGGATAAGGGGAAAGAGACTGGGATAAGGGGAAAGGAGCCATGGATGGAGGGGCAGAAGGAGCCAGGGAAGGGGAGAACAAGCCAGACATGGGGGGGAACCAGCCCTGAATGGGGGAAAAAGAGCCCGGACTGGGGAGAACGAGACAGAGATGGGGCAACGAGCCCAGGATGGGAGGAAACGAGCCAGGGATGGGGGGTAACGAGCCCTTCCCTCGCTCAAACCTCACTCCCGTGCCCCAGCCCCACAGCCAGCCCGGGGTTCGATGGATTTTCCAGGGTTTTACCCAACCCCCTCCACCCCCCGCTGCCGAGTTCCCCTCCCGGACGAATTCTCCTGGCGGAGCGAAGCCGGGAGGGGGATTTTCCATGCGGGCAAAGCGCCTTTGCAGCGCTGCCGAGCCCTTCCGGGGGGAGGAGGAGATGCTTTAGAAGAAGCAGAGGCCAGCTCGTGGCTGGGCATTCACCCCGGAGCAGGAGGAGGGGCCGGGAAGGTGTCGGGGTGAGCAGGAAGGGGAACCTCGGCCCCATGAACCCCCCCCCCGGTGTCCTTGCCGAGAATGCAGCCCCGGCACAAAAGCTCACCAGGCCGCTGCTGGTGGATAAAGGGCTCATTTTACCACTTGCCAGGCTCCAAATATTTCCAATTTGCCACTTTAATTGATGTCAATAAGGTTATGCTAAATTCGGAGATTTGGAGCCGCTCGGCATCTGAGCGCCGGCCGGGCCCCCCGAGGTGACCGTCCCCTGTCCCCGACACGACCGAGAGGCTTCGGGAACCCCCGGCCCTTCCCCTGCCAGCCCTTTCCACCCTGAACTCGGAATTACCCCGGGGAAATTGCGCTGATCCCTGGCAGGAGCGGGGTCCCCGTGTGAAGGGCAGAGCATCACCCCCAGCTCAGCCCCCGGGAACAAATCTGGCATTTTTGCTGAAAAAAAAAAAATAGGAGGAAAAAAAAAAAAACCACCAACAAAATCCCAATTAGTTCATCTGGTTCGGGTCTCAAAGCAGGAAGATTTTTTTGTGTGAAAATTCAATTACATTTTCCACTGAAAGGAGCCGGACCAGGACCTGTTACCCTTTAACTTTTGGGGCCAAAGAGACCTCGGACGTTTCAGCCCCTGAAGCTGCATCAAAGGCAGCGAGGGTTTGACCTGCTTTGCTCGGGGACCTCTGCAAACCTGACTTCCCCACAACGGGAAGACTTTTCTCCTCGCCGTCCCTTTGGGAAAATCGGGATTTTTCTCCTGGTTTTCCGCGGCCCCTCTGCTCATCCCCGGCAGGGGCAGCGAAATATCCCCAAAAACCCGAGTGGGCTGAGTGGAATTGTTGCGTTCTCCTTGTTCAGGGCTCCAAGGGGAGCCCCGGCGGGGTTTGGGGGAGCAGAGCTCAGCTCTCCCGTGTGGGCGCTGTCCCCCCCAAAGGAGCATTTTTGGGGCCGCTTTTGGGGCCGTTTTGGGGCCATTTTCGAGCTGGTTTTGGGGCCGTTTTCGGGGCCATTTTCGAGCTGGTTTTGGGGCTGTTTTGGGACCGTTTTCGGAGCCATTTTCGAGCTGGTTTTGGGGCCGGTTTTGGGCCGGTTTTGGGCCCGTTTTCGGAGCCATTTTCGGGGCCATTTTCGAGCTGGTTTTGGGCCTGTTTTGGGGCCGTTTTTGAGGCCGTTTTCGGGGCCGTTTTGGGGCCATTTTCGAGCTGTTTCGGGGCCGTTTTCGGGGCCATTTTCGAGCTGTTTTGGGGGCCGTTTTGGGCCCGTTTTGGGGCCGTTTTGGGGGACATTTTCTAGCTGGTTTTGGGGCTGGTTTTGGGCCTGTTTTGGGCCTGTTTTGGGGCCGTTTTTGGGGCCGTTTTCGGGGCCATTTTCGAGCTGATTTTGGGGCCGGTTTTGGGCCCGTTTTGGGGCCGTTTTGGGGCCCGTTTTGGGGCCGTTTTCGGTACTGTTTCCCTCCCGGCCGGCCCCTGACGGTGCCTCGGTGTCTCTGCAGGTGATGAGCATCCTGAGCAACCCCAGCGGGGTCCCGCCTCAGCCCCAGGCCGATTTCTCCATCTCTCCCCTCCACGGCGGCCTGGACAGCACCAACTCCATCTCGGCCAGCTGCAGCCAGCGCAGCGACTCCATCAAGTCCGTGGAGAGCCTCCCGACCTCGCAGTCCTACTGTCCCCCCACCTACAGCACCACCAGCTACAGCGTGGACCCCGTGGCCGGCTACCAGTACGGCCAGTACGGCCAGAGTAAGTGCTGGGAGCAATTCCCCCTTCCCGGGAACGGCAGGAGATGGGGAGGGACTGGGGGTTGGATTTATGCACCCAAATTCTGCCTTTTTTGGGTGGGAGACCCCTGGAAGTTTGTCCTGCTGGAAGTGAAGTCCGCTCGTGGGTTGCGAATCAAAAGCCCCAGGGAAATGTTTTAGGTGAAGTGTTCTGTCAGCGAAGGGCAGCTCCCGGCGCCTTCTCCTTCCCCAAAACCACCCGGCCGGGCTCACCCTGCTCGGCCGGGGGAAAGCTGGGCTTTGTAAAGCCGAGCTGAGCTGAGCTGAGCCTGCCCTGCCCTCCCCAGGCCGGGGCTGGGAGCTCTCCCAGCAGAACGCGTTTGGCACCAGGGCTGGGGCTGTGGGACAGCTGGGCTTGGAACCCTGAGCTGCCCCTGGACTGGGACAGCGTGGCCCCGGTGCTGTCCCTGCTGGGGGACAGGAACAGCCTGGCCAGGGGTGACAGGGACAGCCTGGTCAGGGGGGTGGTGTCCCTTTTGGGTGACAGGGGGTCACCCTTTTGCCTGTTCAGGGGGTGACAGGGACACCCCTGTTTTGGGGTGCTGTTCTGGCTGGGTGACAGGAACAACCTGGTTGTCCCTTTTGGGGGACAGGGACACCCCAGTCATGGGGTGTTGTCCCCACTGGGTGACAGGGACAGCCTGGCCAGTGGGAGCTGTCCTTGCTGGGTGACAGGGACAGCCCAGCCTGGTGACAGGGACAGGGACACCCCAGTCAGAGGGTGCCGTCCTGGCTGGGTAACAGGAACAGCTTGGTCAGGGGGTGTTGTCCCTTTTGGGTGACAGGGACAGCCCAGCTGGAGGTGACAGGGACAGCCTGGACGGGTGACAGGGACACCCCAGGTGGGTGACAGGCACAGCTCGGCCGGGTGACTGGGACATCCCGGCCGGGTGACAGGGACAGCCCGGCAGGGTGACAGGGACATCCTGGCAGGGTGACAGGGACACCCCGGCAGGGTGACAGGCACAGCCCAGCAGAGTGACAGGGACACCCCCGCGGCCGGGCTGTTGTCACCTGCCGCGCTGTGGCGGCCGCGGGGCGCTCGCAGCGCCGCTGACCCGCGAGGGTTAAAGGTGCATCCTCTTCCTGCGGGCTGCCCGCAGCGTGTCCTCGGTGACCTTTCCTCCCTCGGCCGCGGCTCCGGCCCCGCTCTGTCACAGCCCTTTAATGTCCTTAACGCGCGGCCTCAATGAGAACCGGCTGTGGCGGCAGACGGGATCAATAGCGGCCCCCCCGCCCCTCCTCTTTTTGTTTGTCGGGAGTTTGATCTGTGACCCCTCGACCTTCCCCTCGCTTCTGGATGCGGGGCTGGACACACGTGCTATTGATAAAAATCTTAAACAAATTCCGATACCATGTATTTCCAATAAAGATTCCCTTGGGCGAGGCGTTAGTCACACCCATGTGTGTAAAAAATAAAATAAGGGGGCGAGCCGCGCTCGGCGGAGAGCGGGAAGGAGAAAGGAGGGTTTGTCCGGCTTTGCTGCAGGAATTTTTTTTTTTTGCTCGCACGGTCGGTGTCGTTTCCCGGGCCCCCCGTGCCCGTTTCTGCCGCCCCGTTGGTGACGAGCCCTCCGCGCTTCGCCGCGGTAATTAGCGCTGCCCGGAGCAGCCCCTGACGCGCAGTTGACCTTGGAACAACATTTTTCCCTGCCTTTCCCGGTGCCTGTTGTGCTTTGCAGATAATTCCAATTCCCCCTCCTTTTTTGGGTGCTTCGCTTCCCTTCAAATTCTGCTTTAACGCCCGTCGGCGGGAGGTGACCCCGCGGGGTCATTTATTCAGATCAGGTGTTCCTTCCCTCTCTGCTGCGGCACAACAGCATCAAAACTATTTTTAGGTGATAAAATATATTAATTGCCTAAAACAAAGTATCGTTTGGATTGTATATAATGTCATGGTGTAGATAATATTATGTAATTATTAAAGTGGTATATTAATAATATAATTATGTAAATATTAAAGTGGTATATAATTAATATAAATGATATAATATCATAGTATATACACTATATAATATATAATATATAATTAATATATAATATATAATATATAATATATAATATATAATATATAATATGTAATATATAATATATAACGTGTAATATATAATATTAAATTATTAATGTTATGTATATTATATAGTATACATTATACATTATACATTATACATTATACATTATACATTATACATTATATATTATATACTATATATTATATAGTATATATTCTAAATTATATATTATATTAAATTATTGTAGGATATATATTATATAATAGAGATTATATCAATTCTATAATTTAATCAATACTAATGATATTATAGGGATGGGGGTTATGGGGTTGGGGCAGGCTCTGTGTGACAGGGGACAAACCCAGGATTTGGGAATCAGAGAATCCCTCTCCTTCCACTTCTCCTTCTTCCCAGTTTTACACAAACAAACCCAGCCTCACTTTCCCTCTCGCTTAAACAAACAAACACCTTCCCTAAATTTCTGGGTTTATTTTGGCTTCTGCCCCGTTAAACCAACAAACCCCATCCCTGATTTCTGGCCTGGGATCCCCTGGTGCCTCTGGGCTCCTCCCACGGGCACAGCAAGGAATGTTTGGGGTTTTTTGGGAGGATGGAATTGCCATCGAATTCCCAACCTGACAGGAGGCTGGAGCTGGGGGAGGTCGGCTCTGCTCGCGGGGAACGGGACTGGACAAAAGGAAACGGCCTCAAACAGCACCCAGGGAGGCTCAGGGTGGATTTTGGGGATTCCTGCATGGAAAAGGGCTCGGGCACGGCATGGGCTGCCCAGGGGGAGATGCCAGCCCTGGAATTGCCCCCAAAAATGGATCCCGTGCTCGGAGGCAGCGCCCGGGGACGGGCAGTGCTGGGCTAAGCTCTGGACTCGATGATCTCGGGGGGCTTTTCCAACCTCCCTGACCATTCCAGGATTTTGTGGGCTCCACCTGCTCGCCCCCCTCCTTCCCCCAGGAGCGGGTGACACCGGGGACAGGGCCAGCACCACCCACCGGAGCGGTGAAACCCCTGAAATACCCGGGAAAGTTCTGGATGGGAGCCGGGGGAGGGAGCCCGTGGAAGGCGGAGGGGGCGCACCCAGCGCTCCCGGGCGGCTGCTGCTCCCGCTGGGTTATCCCGGGATCCCTTTTGCTCCCGGTGGGTTATCCCGGGATCGCTCCCCGTGGGTTATCCCGGATCCGACCTGCTCCCGTTGGTATATCCCGGGATCGCTCCCCGTGGGTTATCCCGGGTTTCTCCCGCTCCCGTTGGTTTATCCCGAGATCGCTCCCGGTGGATTATCTCGGGATCCGTCCCTGTGGGTTATCCCGGATCCGACCTGCTCCCGTTGGTATATCCCGGGATCCCTCCCGGTGGGTTATCCCGGGTCTCTCCCGATCCCGGTGGGTTATCCCGGGATCGCTCCCCGTGGGTTATCCCGGGATCCCTCCCGCTCCCGGAGGGTTATCCTGGGATCGCTCCCCGTGGGTTATCCCGGATCCGTCCTGCTCCCGTTGGTTTATCCCGGGATCCCTCCCGGTGGGTTATCCCGGGTCTCTCCCGATCCCGGTGGGTTATCCCGGGATCGCTCCCCGTGGGTTATCCCGGGTCTCTCCCGATCCCGGTGGGTTATCCCGGGATCCCTCCCGCTCCCGGAGGGTTATCCCGGATCCGTCCCGCTCCCGTTGGTTTATCCCGGGATTGCTCCCACTGGGTTATCCCGGGTCTCTCCCGCTCCAGACCCGTTCCATCCCGCCCGGCGCGCAGCGGGGCCGGCGGATCCGCCGCTCCCAGAGGCCGGGGCCGCGTTAATGATGCCGGTGATGGAACGCGGGAGCGTGAAGGGAATTCTAATGGATCTGCCAAGTCTAATCAGGATTGGTGCGTGGAAGGGGCTCCTCTGGGGCCCGCCGCTGACAGGACGTTGACGGCTGAGATTTGTTTACTCATTGGCAGCGATCGGGCAGCTCCTGCCAGCTCCTGATTAATCTAATTGGGGCCATTAGAGGCGCGGAGGGGGACTCTGACTGAAGGCCGGCTAATGAGCAGTGTCACCGTCCTGTGCCAGCCCTGTCCCCTCAGCCCGGGCCAGCCGGGACCTGCCGTCCCCCCGGGGCTGGGGCTGCTCTCCCTTCCCAGCTGGAAGCGAGGGAAGAGCTCTCGGTGGGATGGGGGGAGGCAGGCAGGGCTGCAGCAGTGGGCGAGCCCAGAGCTGGGCAGTCTCCCGGGAAACCTCTGGAATCACATCCAGCAGCATCACCCGGAGTGGCAGCCTGGAAGGTTTATCCCAAACCTCCAGGCAGCTCCCTCAGAACCCCCCTTTTCCATGTGGAATTTCAGCTTTTTTCAGGTGTTCATGGAGAGAGCTGAGGGCCTCCCCTCGGCTGTGCTGAGCCCTGGCAGCTCCAGCTTGGCTCTGAGCACTTCCCAGGAGAGCAGGAGGTCCCTGGGGTGTGTGGCAGCTCTGGGCTGTCCCTGCTGCCCTGCAGCTCCTGACAGCCCCATCCCAGTTCTGACCCTTCCCGGGAGAGCAGGAGGTCCCTGGTGTGTGTGACAGCCACATCTTGGCTCTGAGCCCTTCCCAGGAGGTCCCTGCTGCGTGTGACAGTGCTGGGCTGTCCCTGCTCCCCTGCAGGACCTGTCCTGCTCCTGACAGCCCCATCCCAGCTCTGTACCCCTTCCCAGAAGATCAGGAGGTCCCTGGTGTGTGTGACAGCCACATCCCAGCTCTGAACCCCTTCCCAGAAGATCAGGAGGTCCCTGGTGTGTGTGACAGCCACATCCCAGCTCTGAACCCCTTCCCAAAAGAGCAGGAGGTCCCTGGTGTGTGTGGCAGCTCTGTGCTGTCCCTGCTGCCCTGCAGGACCTGTCCTGCTCCTGACAGCCCCATCCCAGCTCTGAAACCCTTCCCAAGGAGAGCAGGAGGTCCCTGGTGTGTGTGACAGCCCCATCGTTGCTCTGAACCCTTCCCAAGGAGAGCAGGAGGTCCCTGGTGCCGCCGTGCAGGGCTGAAACGCTGCTCACTGAGTGTCCCCCGTGTCCTCACTGTCCCTTTCCCCCGCAGCCGCCGTGGATTACCTGGCCAAGAACGTCAGCCTGTCCACGCAGCGCCGCATGAAGCTGGGCGAGCACTCGGCCGTGCTGGGGCTGCTGCCGGTGGAGACGGGCCAGGCCTACTGAGAGCCCCACGCCAGGGAGCCCTGGAGAGAGAGCCCCAGGCCAGGCACCTCTGGAGAGCCCAGGGATCCTCCCTGCCCCGTTCCACCCCAGCTGCCGAGGAGATGGGAAATGTGGGAGCTCTCCCAGCATCCAGCTCCTCCAGAACATTCCAGAGGCAGGTCCGGCCTCTGGGCCTGACTCCTCCTGTGGCCAGAGACCATGGGCTGGGCGCATTTATCAACCCTGGTCCAGCCCTCCCTCCAAAGCCCCTGGCCATGACATTCCCCACACTCCAGGACTTTCCATTCCCTAGGTAGCTGGCATAGTCAAAGCCAAATTGAGCGCTTTGGGTTTTTTTTTTTCTTTGTAAAGGAAAAGAAAAAGTTTCATTTTGTTTCCTTTTCTTTCTGTTGCTGTAAATTTGGTGAATGTTGTATAGGAAGGAATAACCCAGCTGAGCATTAAGGGTGATGTAAATCGGGACCACGGAAGACCTATGGACCAAAAAACAAGGACTTGTTTAAAAAACAAACAAACAAACTGCAAAGAGAAATGAAAGCAGAAAAACATTTCTTCAAGGGACAGCAAATTTCCCCAGCCCAGCCTACCCTCCCTTCTCACCGGTGGCTCCCCAGATCGCTGCTAAGCAGGGCTGGGGTGGAATTCCAGCCAGCCTGGGACCTTTGGAAAAGAGAAATGGCTGCAGGAGGAGCGGAGAGGAAGGGCACGGGTGACGCTCACTGCTCCTCTGAGGGACAATCCAGAGCCGAGTGTCACCACCAGGACATGGCAGCAGCGGGGACAGCGCTGGCCTGGCACGAGGAGGGGCTGCCAACACACCCCAGGGACACGGGGCACGGCTCCTGGTGGCCCTGCTGGCCCTGAGCTGGCCACGGGAGCAAAGACAAGAGGGCAGGGCCAGGAACGTGCTGAGCAGAGCTGGGTTCTGCCATGGGAGTGGCCTGGAAGGGAACAGAGCTGGGCCTGGAGGTGCTGCCCTGCCCAGGACGTGGAGCCAGGACAGAGGAGCTGAGGGGTTTCTGCAGCAGCCAGGACAGGAAGGGGCTCCCAGCTGCACCTCCCCACACTGCAGGGACGGGATTTGTCCTCCTGAGGCATTCCCTGTTCTCACTGCCAGGAGAAAGCTTTGCTCCGTCCATCCATCTATCCATCATCCATCCATCCATCCATCCATCCATCCATCCATCCATCCATCCATCCATCATCCATCCATCCAACCATCCATCCATCCATCCATCCATCCATCCATCCATCCATCCATCCATCCATCATCCATCCATCCGTCCATCCCCAGCCCAGTCCCACAGTCCCTTCCTCTGCTGCTGGACCCTCTGTCTCTCTCTCCCCCTCCTCTAGGCCAGATCCTGTTCCTTGGATTTCTCCCCCCACTTTTCTCCTCTCCTGCCTTTGTGTCCCCTCCTGTCCCCACTCGGACCAGCCCAGCCAGCCCCCCCAGGTCACCGCTGGGGCACTGCCCTCCCGTGGGTGACACATTTCCCTTTTGGCTGGGGCGCTGCCCCTCGGGGATCCCCGAGCATTCCCAGTGGGGCAGAGGTCACCCCTCACCTCCCTGGGTGGGGTCAGGAGGTTTGGCCTGCAGAGGGTCGGGAGAGCTGGCCTGGGATGAGGCAGGAGCTGAGGCGTGAGAGGTGTGGTGGCCACGGGCAGAGCTGTGTCCCCTACAAGCAGAATTGTGTCCCCCATGAGCAGAGTTTGGTGTCCCTCATGGGCAGGGTGGTGTCCCTTATGGGCAGAGTTTGGTGTCCCCCACAAGTAAAGCTTGGTGTCCCCATAGGCAGTTTGGTGTCCCCATAGGCAGTTTGTTGTCCCCCATGGGCAGAGCTGTGTCCCCACGGGCAGAGTTTGGTGTCCCCTATGGGCAAAGTTTTGTCCCCTACAAGCAGAGTTTGGTGCCCCCCACAGACAGAGTTGTGTCCCTCATGGGCAGAGTTGTGTCCCCTATGGCGAGAATTGTGTCCCTCATGGGCAAAGTTTGGTGTCCCCACAACCAGAGTTGTGTCCCCCACAGGCAGAGTTTGGTGTCCCCCATGAACAGAGTTGTGTCCCCTATGGGCAGAGTTCAGTGTCCCCCGCAAGCAGAGTTGTGTCCCACAGGCAGAGTTTCGTGTCCCCCGTGGGCTGTCGGGGTTTGGGATGCCCTGAACCCCTCAGCTCTCTGCTTTCATGCAATTTTCTGCCTCTGTGCACTGAGGGACCCCGTGGCCGCTCCAGGTTGCTGAAGGAGGCTGCCCTGGTTCTCCCCTCTCCCGCCCTTCCCGAACCAGCTGGAATGTTCTGGCAGCTGGAACATCTCCCTGGGCTCTTCCCCTGCCTGGCCCCCTCCCCGTTCATCACGAGCCACCAGGCCACTGTCCCTGCAGCCATCTGGACCAGCTCACCTGTCCTGGATTCCAGCGTCCCAGCAGAGCCACACGTGGCTCCCACCAGCTTTGCTTCCCGCCTCCGGCAGAGCTGGCTCCACATTCCCAGAGGGATTTCCCTGCACCTCTCCCATGCAGGAGCTGCACCCAGGTGACTCCTGAACCCAGAGGCTCGGTGCTCCAGAAATCCTCGTGTCACACACAGAGCCCAAACATTCCCTGGATCACAGAGTTTGGGAGCAATTCCATTCCCACCTCCTCTCCTGGGGCAGCCAGCGAGGCTGAAGGGACACGGAGGGGACACAATTCCCAGAGGGGACAGAGGAGTCCCCGCACCCTGGACTGCTCGGGTGACCCCGAGGCCTCTCCCTGCTCTGCTCCGGAGATCTTGGGGAGCAGCAAAGCCTCTGCTGTTTGCACTTCAGAGCTCTGGAGGAAGCAGAAAACCCTGTGGAATTCCAGGCCTGGCTGAAATGTCATTCCCAGCAGGAGCCCCGAAGGGATTGGGGCATCTCCAGGCAGCGGTGGAATTTCTCTCAGCACCATTCACAGCAAGCGCTAAAATGGGAGATTTCCTGATATTTAACATTTCTGACCATCCCCAGCTGGGAGCACCTTCCCGCCTGTGCCCTCCTCTTTGCCACTGGAATTCCATGCCGTGCTGATCCCTCCTCCTTGCTGCTGGAATTCCATCCCATGCCGCTGGAATTCCATGCCGTGCCAATCCCAATTCCATCCCGTGCCAATCCCTCCTCCTTGCCACTGGAATTCCATGCTGTGCCACTATAATTCTAACCTATCTATTCTATCAATGCCAATCCCACCTCCTTGCTGCTAGAATTCCATCCCATGCCCATCCCTCCTCTTTGCCACTGGAATTCCATCCCATGCCAATCCCAATTCCATCCTGTGCCGATCCCAGTTCCATCCCGTGCCCATTCCTCCTCCTCAGTGCTGGAAATTCCATCCTGTGCCAATCCCAATTCCATCCCGTGCCGATCCCAATTCCACCCCGTGCCAATCCCTCCTCCTTCTTTGCAGCTGTGATTCCATCCTGTGCCAATCTCAATTCCATCCCGTGCCGATCCCTCCTCTTTGCCATTGGAGTTCTATCCCACGCCAATCCCAATTCCATCCCGTGCCTATCCCTCCTCTTTGCAGCTGTGATTCCATCCTGGAATTGCCAATCCCAATTCCATCCCATGCCAATCGCAATTCCATCCCATGCCCACCCATACTCCTCAGTGCTGGAATTCCATGTCGTGCCAATCCCAATTCCATCCCGTGCCGATCCCCAATCCTTGCTGCTGGAATTCCGTCCTGTGCCAATCCCTCCTCTGTGCCACTGGAATTCCATCCCATGCTGATCCCTCCTCCTCACCGCTGGAATTCCATCCCTTGCTAATCCCAATTCCATCCTGCGCTGATCCCTCACCCTTGCTGCTGGAATTCCATCCTGTGTCAATCCCTCCTCCTCCTCGGTGCCATTGGAATTCCCGGCCCAGCGCCCTCCTCGCTGCCTGCCCAGCCGCAAGGAAAGGCTCCATCATTCCAGGGAATCCTTTGGCTGCTGCTCCTGCTCCTCCCTCCTCTGTCACCTCCCCCATGGACAGCCGGCCCTGGCCACCTCACCCGAGGGCAGGACCCCAAAAAAACCCCAAAATTCAAAAGAGGGAGCGTTGCAGAAACCTCCCTGCCAATCCCCTTCCCCAGAACGTCCGTGGGCAGCTGGGCACTGCTGTAAATAGAATTCCTAGAGGAACGAAATAGCTCTTCTCTGACCTTCCCCTCGTGGTCGCACTTTGTACATTTAGTTGGGAAATTTCGTCATGTGCTGTATGTTTATAGAAAGTTGACTTTTTTTTTTATATACTAAGGAAGAAAACGACCCACAGTGAGTGCCGTGCTAGTTAAAAAAAAAAAAAAAAAAAAAAAAAGAAAAAAAAGAAAAATGTAAAAAAATTAAAAATAAGGAAAAAAGGGGATGGGGGGATGAACTGTAGAAATTTGCCTATTGTGTGTTTTCAAAAGACATTCCAGAATCTTCAGGGTGGGATGGGGTTGATTTCGGGCTTGGGTTTTTTTTTTTGCTTTTTGTTTTGTTTCCTTTCTTCCTTTTGTTCATGTATGAAAGTCAAAAGTAACTTTTGGTTTTGTTCTGTTGGTTCAGTTTTGTTTCATGGATTGCCAACCTCAGCTCTGCTGACAAGAGACAAACTCGGGGGGCGGGAGGGACGGGGAGGGGACACGACAGGGGAGGGCCTGGAGCTGGGACAGGACAGAGCATGAACAGTGGGACAGTGGGAACCTGGCTGGGGCCACCTGGGGCCACCAACGGGGACCAAACCTGGAGAGCTGGACAGAGATGGACAGCAGGAACCTGGCTGTGGCCACCTGGGGCTGCCTGGGGCCACCAACAGGGACTAAGCTTGGAGAGCTGGGCAACAGAAACCTGGCTGTAGTTACCTGGGGCCACAAACACAGACCAAACCTGGAGAGCTGGACAGAGCCGGACAGCAGGAACATGGCTGTGGCCACCTGCGGCCACCCAGCAGTGACCAAGTGGATCCTCAGCTGCTTCTGACTCTGGGGGACCAAAAATCACCCGAAAACCAGAAACCTGGCTGGGGCCACCTGGGGTCACCAACAGAGACCAAGCCTGGAGAGCTGGACAGAGCCAAACAGCAGGAACCTGGCTGTGGCTGGCTGCAGCCACCAACAGGGACCAAGCCTGGAGAGCTGGACAGCAGGAACCTGGCTGTGGCCACCTGCAGCCACCTGGGGCCACCAATGGGGACCAAACCTGGAGAACTGGGCAGCAGGAACGTGGCTGGGGCCACCTAGGGCCACCCAGCAGCGACCAAGTGGATCCTCAACTGCTGCTGACGCTGGGGGACCAAAAATCACCCAAAGACCAGAGCAACAGTGACCAAGGGACATGGCCAGAGATGGACATGACCAGAGATTGAGACATTCCAGAGATGGACACACAGCAGAAATGGACTCATCAAGGATGGACACAGCTGAGATGGACGTGTCAGAGATGGACACAGCAGAGATGTGTCAGAGATGGACACGCTCCAGAGATGCACACAGCTGAGATGGACACATTCCAGAGATGGACACATCAAGGATGGCCACAGCCAGAGATGGACACAGCAGAGATGGACTCAGCAGAGATGGACATGTCAGAGATGGACACAGCTGAGATGGACACACCCAGGGATGTTCTCCCAGCTCCACCTCTCCCCCAGGCCTGCCGGTGACCCCTGCCCCCTTGGGGCACAGCAGTGACCTCAAGGGGCTCCTTTGGCCCCACCAGCCCCGTCCCACCCCAGCACAGCCGGACTGGGCCCAGCCAGCGCAGCAGATCGGCTCCTTTGGCTCCTTTGGCTCCTTTGGCTCCTTTGTGTATTTAACGCTTCTAACCTGCCCTCGCTGGTGCCCGCGGGTCCCCCCAGGCTGTGGGGTGTCCCCTGTCCCCATCCCTGA
Organism: Calcarius lapponicus; assembly: GCA_039654755.1. Classification (NCBI taxonomy): domain Eukaryota; kingdom Metazoa; phylum Chordata; class Aves; order Passeriformes; family Fringillidae; genus Calcarius; species Calcarius lapponicus. Next base: position 12,505 of record JBBFKN010000267.1, on the reverse strand, counting down.
GGGATCCTCGCTTCTGTGTTCGCCTCAACCCACCCGCTCCGGGCCGTGGGCGCGTGGGCGCGCGCCGGGTGTGTAAATACGGAACCGCACCATAATTTATTCAGCTATATGGAGTAGATTTAGTAGGAAGAGAAACTGGTTTTGCTTTAACTACCTGCTGCCTGTAGGTGTCTTTCTGTAACTCAGGCATAACTGTTATACATTAAAAAAAAAGGAAAAAAAAGGAAAAAAAAAATTGAGTCCAAGTGCCTTTGGGTTGTTTGCATAGCAGGAGAGAGGGAGGAGAGCCTCGTGGATATCCAGCACACAAAGCAGGCAAATTCCAGTTGTTTTCCCTCAAAAACCCGGCAAACCCCAGCTCTGGTTGGTGGCAAGGTGGAGAATCTGGGCAAATAAATAAAACCTTGAATTTCACCACGGCTCTGTGTGGGGTGGGGATGATTCCCCGGCCTGCCCACAGCACAGCTGAGCCTGTATCCATGGATTCTGAGCACCCAGGGCGGGGCCGGGCGGAGCTGAGAAAAATATTCCCAAAGTGCGAGGGGCTGCAGGGCTGGGAACAGAGCTTGGGAACAAAGCCCTGGGGTCAGGAGCGAGCCCGGAGAGGTTCTGGATCCCGGGAACAGGAGCTGATCTCCAGCCAGGCCCCGCGGATGGAGGGGACATGAGCGGCCCTGGGGGCGTTTGGGGCTGTCCCACCTTGGAGGGGTCACCCCGGGATAGAAACAGCAACTGTGGGGTGGGAAACACCAACTGTGGTGTGGGAAATATCAAATATGGGACTGGAAACATCAAATCTGGGATTAGAAATGTCAAATGTGGGATTAGAAACATCAAATGTGGGATGGGAAACACCAACTGTGGGATGGGGAAACATCAACTGTGGGGTGGGAAACACCAAATATGGGATTGGAAACATCAATCTGGGATGGGAAACATCAACTGTGAGATGGGAAGCATCAACTGTGGGGTGGGAAACATCAAATGTGGGATGGGAAACATCAACTGTGAGATGGGAAGCATCAAATGTGGGATGGGAAACATCAAATGTGGGATGGGAAACATCAACTGTGAGATGGGAAACATCAACTGTGGAATTTGAAACATCAACTGTGGGATGGGAAACATCAACTGTGGGATGGGAAACACCAATTGTAGGGATTGGAAACATCAAAAGGGGAATTGGAAACACCAGCTGCGGGGTGGGAAATAACAGATGTGGGATTGGAAACACCAAATGTGGGATTGGAAACACCAAATATGGGATGGGAAACACCAAGTGTGGGGTGGGAAACACCAATTGTAGGGTGGGAAACATCAACTGTGGGATGGGAAACATCAAATGTGGGACTGGAAACACCAAATGTGGAGTGGGAAATAGCAAATGTAGGGTTGGAACACCAAATATGGGATGGGAAACACCAAGTGCGGGGTGGGATACACCAGTTGTGGGATGGGAAACATCAAATGTGGAATTGGAAAGATCATATGTGGGATTGGAAACATCAACTGTGGGATGGGAAACACCAAATGTGGGGTGGGAAACACCAACTGTGGGGTGGGAAACACCAGCAGTGGAATGGACACTGCCTGGGTTTGAGTTTGGGGAGCAGAAAGGGCTGGAATTGCCAGCCTGGGGTCTGCCCCCAGCTCAGGAGAGGCCCGAGGGCTTTGGGATTGCAGCCCCCACCTGCATCTCCTTATCCGGCCCCTCCCTGAAACCCCCGCACCCCCAGCTGCTCCCAGCGCTGGGATAAGCCACAGTTCTGAGGAAAATGGGAAACTGGGGAGCCCCTGAGCCAAGGGCTGCCCACCCTGGGTGGGGCTGGGGCTGGGGGGAGCCTGGCAGGGCTGGGGAACCTCTGCGCTGAAGGTTTGGGGGAACTCAATGGCGATCCCTGGAAAACCTGTCAGAAATGAGCTGGAATTCTGGCACCGAAGGCACCGCGCTGCCCCAAACCCCAAAATTGTGGGGTTTATGGCCAGAGAGGCTCAGCCTCATGTGGGAATCACCACCAACCTCAGCCCAGATCCCTCCCCGTGCCCTGTGGGAACGGCGTGTGTGATCTGCCAGAGACACAGAATTCACAGAATCACAGAATCACACAGAATCACAGAATTCACAGAATTCACAGGTTCACACAGGATCAAAGAATCACACAGAATTCACAGAATCCACAGAATTCGCAGAATCACAGAATTCACAGAATCACAGAATCACACACAATTCACAGAATCACACACAATTCACAGAATTCACAAAAACACAGAATACACATAATTTATAGAATTCACAGAATTCCCAAATTCACAGAATCACACAGAATTCACAGAATCACAGAATCACAGAATTCACAGAATCACAGAATTCACGGAATTCACAGAATCCCCAGGCTGGAAGAGACCTCCAAGGCCATGGAGTCCAACCCAGCCCCAACACTTCAACTCAACCCTGACACCCAGCACCATGTCCAGGTTTTTCCTAAACACACCCAGGGATGGTGACTCCACCACCTCCCTGGGCAGCCATTCCAGAACTTTATCACCCTTCCCGTAAAAACTTTTTCCTAATATCCAACCTATATTTCCCACATTGATGCAGCTTGAGGCTGTGTGCTCTGGTTCTGTCAGTGCTGCCTGGAGAAAGAGCCCAACCCCAGCTGAGCACACGCACCTTTCAGGAGTTGTAGCCCACCAGGACCTGCTGGATTTTTCCAGGTGGGAAAATCAGGAGCTGCTGCTGAGGGCAGCTCTGAGCCCTCTGCACCACGGGATCACACCCGGGGTGTCAGGGAGGGGACCCCATTTGTCCAGGAACCCCAAACATGGTGAGACTAAAATGGGGTGACATTAAAAATATGGTGACACTATAAACATGGTGACATTATAAACATGATGACACCAAAACAGGGTGACACTAAAATGGGGTGGCATTAAAAATATGGTGACACTATAAAAATGGTGATACTAAAACAGGGTGACATTAAAATCACGGTGACATGATGAACACAGTGACATTAAAAACACAGTGACACTAAAACAGGGTGACATTAAAATCAGGGTGGCACTATAACCTGGTGACACTAAAATGGGGCCACATTACAAACACGGTGACACTATAACCATGGTGACACCAAAACGGGTTGATATTAAAATCATGGTGGCACTATAAACATGGTGACACAAAACCAGGGTGGCATTAAGAACATGTGACCCTGTAAACACGGTGACACTAAAATGGGGTGACATTAAAGTCATGGTGACACCATAAACACAGTGACACTAAAAAGGGGTGACACTAAAATGGGGTGACATCAAAATCACAGTGAAACTATAAACATGGTAACACAAAAACATGGTGACATTAAAATCATGGTGGCACCATAACTACAGTGACACCCAAACAGGGTGACACTATAAACACGGTGACACCAAAACAGGGTGAGACTAAAATGAGGTGACATTGAAAGCACGGTGACCCTATAAACACGGTGGCATTAAAAATATGGTGACACTAAAACAGGGTGACATCAAAATCACAGTGACACTATAAAAATGGTGACATCAAAAACACAGTGACACTAAAATTGGGTGACATTAAAATCATGGTGACACTATAAACACAGTGACACTATAAACATGGTGACACCAAAACAAGGTGAGACTAAAACAGGGTGACATTAAAAGCACAGTGACACCATAAACAGGGTGGCATTAAAAACATGGTGACACTAAAACAGGTTGACATTAAAAACACGGTGACACTATAAACATGGTGACACAAAAACAGGGTGGCATTAAGAACATGTGACCCTATAAATACGGTGAGACTAAAACGGGGTGACACTAAAATGGGGTGACATCAAAATCACAGTGACACTATAACCACGGTGACACCAAAACAGGGTGACATTAAAATCACGGTGGTACTATAAACATGGTGACTCTATAAACATGGTGACACCAAAACAGGGTGAGAATAAAATGGAGTGACATTGATAGCACAATGACCCTATAAACACGGTGGCATTAAAAACATGGTGACACTAAAACAGGGTGACATTAAACTCACAGTGACGCTATAAACACAGTGATATTAAAAAGGGGTGACACCAAAACAGGGTGACATCAAAATCACAGTGACACTATAAACATGTGATGAAAAACACAGTGGCACTATAAACACGGTGACACCAAAACACAGTGACATTAAAATCATGGTGACCCTATAAACACAGTGACACCAAAACAGGGTGACACTATCAACATGGTGACACTAAAGCGGGGTGACATTAAAATCAGGGTGGCACTATAACCTGGTGACACTAAAATGGAGCCACATTACAAACACGGTGACGCTATAACCATGGTGACACCAAAACAGGGTGAGAATAAAATGGAGTGACATTGATAGCACAATGACCCTATAAACACAGTGGCATTAAAAACATGGTGACACTAAAACAGGGTGACATTAAACTCACAGTGACACTATAAACACAGTGATATTAAAAAGGGGTGACACCAAAACAGGGTGACATCAAAATCACAGTGGCACTATAAACACAGTGACACCAAAACAGGGTGACACTATCGACATGGTGACACTAAAGTGGGGTGACATTAAAAGCACAGTGACACTATAAACACGGTGACACTATAATCACAGTTATGTAAAACACGTTGACTCTGTAAACCTGTTGACCCTATAAACACAGTGACACTATAAACATGGTGACACCAAAACAGGGTGAGACTAAAATGGGGTGACATTAAAAGCACAGTGACACCATAAACAGGGTGGCATTAAAAACATGGTGACACTAAAACGGGGTGACATTAAAATCAGCGTGGCACTATAACCTGGTGACACTAAAATGGGGCCACATTACAAACACGGTGACACTATAACCATGGTGACACCAAAACGGGTTGATATTAAAATCACGGTGACACTACAAACATGGTGACACAAAACCAGGGTGGCATTAAGAACATGTGACCCTATAAACACTGTGACACTAAAATGGGGTGACATTAAAATCACAGTGACACCATAAACACAGTGACACTAGAAAGGGGTGACACTAAAATGGGGTGACATCAAAGTCTCAGTGAAACTATAAACATGGTAACACAAAAACATGGTGACATTAAAATCACGGTGACACCATAACCACGGTGACACCCAAACAGGGTGACACTATAAACACGGTGACATTATAAACATGGTAACACAAAAACATGGTGACATTAAAATCACAGGGACACCATAACCACAGTGACACCAAAACAGGGTGACACTAAAATCATGGTGACGCCATAACCATGGTGACGCTATAACCATGGTGACACCAAAGCTGGGTGACATTAAGAACACGGTGACACTGTAACCACGGTGCCATTACAAACACGGCGCCGTTATTCCCGGCCCCATCCCTGGGCTCAGACCCTCTCCGCTGCCCCATCCCGGCCCTTCCCGGAGCCTTCGCTCCAGCCCCGCGTTCCCGGGGCTCCGTGCCCGCCCCGGGCACCCCCGGCCGTGCCAGGGCGCCTCCGGTGCCCCCTGAGACCACCAGGGCAGGGGCAGCCCCGGGGGAGCCGGGCGGCTCCGTCTGTGGGCTGTCGGAGGCGCTAATCCGCTGATAAGGCGCTGATAAGGCGCTGCTAAATCAGCTCCCAGCCCGGGTGACGGCTCTGCTGGCCCTGGCACAGGCTGCGGTCACAGCCCGGCTCCTGCGAGGGACCCGAGGCCAAGACAGAGGTTGTCCCTGTGTCCTGGGGGGCAAAATCTGCTCCTTTCCTGCCTTTTTTTTTTAATTAAAATTTATTTATTTATTTATTTATTCATTCATTCATTCATTCATAATTTATTATTTATTAATTTATAATTTTTATTTATTATTATATATTTTATTTATGATTTTTATTTACTGTTTATATATTTTTTTAGTTTTGTAGTTTATTTATTTATTTATTTATTTATTTTTATTGTCTGGCAGTCACAGCTCTTCCCTCTGGCTCCCAGAACTTCTTCACATCCCCCCCCCCCGGGCAGCCTCCTCTGACCCCGCCACTGGGTGTTCCCCAGGAATTCCAATATTCCCCCGGAATCCCATTATTTGCTGCCCAGGCCAGAGGGAGTCCAAGCCTGCAGAGACCCCAAGCACGGGAAAATCCCCAAATGCCAATCATGACATCCTGGCTCTGTGGTTCTGCAGGGCAGAAACCCCCAGAGGAGCAGCTCACACTTCCCTTTTCAACTTCACATCCAAAAAGAGTTGAATATTTCCATTGTTTTCCTGGATATTCTCACAGTTACTCTTGGACTCGATGATCCTGATGGATCCCTTCCAGCCCCACATATTCCATTTTTCCATGATTTATAATGCTACAATTCCATGATTCCATAACACTGCAATTCCATTATTCCATAATCCTACAACCCCATGATTCTGTAATCCATTAGTTCTATGATTCTATAAACCCACAATTCCATGATTCTATAATCCTATATTTCTGTGGTTCCATGATCCTACAATTCCATTATTCCATGATTGTGTGATTTTATAAGCATGCAAATCCTCAGTTCTCTGATCCTACACTTCCATGATCCTGCAATCCAACAATTCAATTATTTCATGATTCTGTGATTCTGAAATCTGACAATTCCATGATTCTCTGGTCCTACAATTCCACAATTCTATAATCCTATAACTTTGTTACTCTTTAATCCTGCGCTTGCATGACTCCATCATCCTGCAATTACATGAGTCCATGATTCTATAATCCTATAACTGAATGATTCCATAATCCTACAATTCTATGACTCTACAATTCTGCAATTCCATGATTCTGTGATTTTATAATCCTGCAAATCCATGGTTGTCTGAGCCTACATTTCCATGATTCCATGATTAGAATCCTACAATTCCATTGTTCTGTAATCCTACAGTCCCACGATTGTCCGATCCTGCAATTCCATCATTCTGTAATCCATAATTCTGTGATTCCATAATCTTGTAATTCCCTGAATCTCTGATCCTACGCTTCCATTATTCATGATTGTGTAATCCTGCAATTCCATTATTCTATAATCATACAATTCCATGGTTCCATAATCCTACAGTTCCATGGTTCCATGATTGTATAATCTTGCAATTCCATGACTCTCTGATTCCATAATTCTTCAATTCCATGATTCTGTGATTCCATAGTCCTGCAATTCCACAATTCTGAGATTTTATAATCACACAATTCTGAGATTTTATAATCACACAATTCCATGGTTCTCTGATCCCTCAATTCCATTATTCCATGATTGTATAATCCTGCAATTCCACAATTCTATAACCCTGCAATTCCATGATTCCATTATTCCACAGTCCTGCAATTCCATGATTCTGTGATTTTATAATCCCAGATTTCCTCATCTCTCTGATCCTGCAATTCCATGATTCTGTGATTCCATAATCCTGGCATTCCATGATTCCATAGTCCTGAAATTCCACGATTCTCTGATTTTATAATCCCACAATTCCATGGTTCTCTGATCCCTCAATTCCATTATTCCATGATTGTATAATCCTGCAATTCCACAATTCTGTGATTTTATAATCCCAGAGTTCCACAGCTCTCTGATTCTGCAATTCCATGATTCTGTGATTTTATAATCCCACAATTCCATGGTTCTCTGACCCTTCAAGTCCACGATTCTGTGATTCCATAGTCCAATTCCACAATTCTGTGATTTTATAATCCCAGAGCTCCACATCTCTCTGATCCTGCAATTCCATGATTCAGTAATTACATAAACCTGCAATTCCACGATTCTGATTCCATAACCCTACAATTCCATGATTCTGTGATTTTACAATGCCAGAGTTCCACGGCTCTCTGATCCTGCAATTCCATTATTCTCTGATTCCATAATCCCACAATTCCATGGTTCTCTGATCCTGCAATTCCATGGTTCTGCAATTTAATCCTGTAATCCCACAATTCCGCTCTCAAGAGGAATTTGAGGAACAGACAAATCCATTTCCACGCCAAGGCTCTTCCCACCTCATTCTTTTCCCAAGGAACGGGAAGAAAAACCCGGAAGGGAAACAAAACTTTTTTGCCTTTCCCAGCTGAGATTCAGAACATTATTTGAAGCTCAAATTAAAGAAAATTAATTTTTTCCTCCCTTTTTATTCAAAACAGAGCAATTAAACCTTTTTTGGAAAGGATCCTGTTGTACAAATGAAATGTTTAGGGGAAGGGGTTTGAGCCTGTTCCCATCTCTCCCTTTTTTCCATCATCTTTTCCAGCACCGGGGATTCCCGAGGGACTTTTGCTGGAATTTCGTGTTGCTTTAAGGGCCTGAACCTCACCCGTGTCCCCAAATCCTGACCAATCCCCAAATCCCAAAGATTTGGGGGAAAGGGGGGCAGCAAACCCTGACCCTGCCGGCTGCAGGTGCTCCAGGAAGGTCTTGGGGCAGGTTTGGGAATCCGGGAAGGTTTTGGGGATGGTTTGGGAATCTGGGAAGGTTTTGGCGTGGGTTTGGGATCCTGATTTTTATGGCTGCAGAAAATCCATCCCAAAGGGTGATCTAGGCCCCTGGAAGCAGAATTCCCCAGAATTCCCATGGGAGGAGGAGCCCAGCACTGCCTCCCCCCATCCTCAGCTCCCACTCCCCAAAATGCGGGAAATGGCTCCAGAATTCCTGCTTGGCATGAGGAATTGGGAAGCACAAGAGCCCATCCCAAGGAGGGATTCCTGTTCCTTTAATTGTGGGATTATGGAATCATGGCATTGTGGGTTTATAGAATCACAAAACTCCAGGATTATAGAATCACAGAATTGTAGGATTATGGAATCATGGAATCGTGGGTAAATAGGATCATAGAGCTATAGCATTATAGAACCACAGAAATATAGGATTAGGGAATCATGGAATTGTAGGATTATGGAATCATGGCACTGCAGGGTTATGGAATTGTGGGATTGTAGATTATAGAATCACAGGATATAGGATATAGGAATATGGAATGGTGGGTTTCATAGAACTATATAGACTCACAGAATTGTAGGATCGGGGAATTGTGGAATTGTGGGTTTATAGAATCACAAAACTCTTGGATTATAGAATCATCAATTATGGAATCATGGAATTGTAGGATTATAAACCATGGAATCATGGAATTGTAGGATTATGGAATCACAGAAATACAGGTTTATAGAAGAATGGAATTGTGGGTTTATGGAATCATAGAACTATAGAATTACAGAATCATGGAATTGCAGGATTATGGAATCATGGAATTGTAGGATTATAAACCATGGAATCATGGAATTGCAGGGTCATGGATTAATGGACCTCAGGGTTATAGAATCAGAGAAATATAGTATTATGGAATAATGAAATCGTGAGTTTACAGAATCAAACAATTATAGGATTATAGGGGATTGTAGGATTATGGAATCATGGAATTGTAGGGTTATGGAACAATGGAATTGTGGGTTTATAGAATCACAGAAATACAGGATTACAGAATCACAGAATTGTAGGATTATGGAATCATGGAATTGCAGGTTTATGGAATCATGGAACTGTAGGATCAGGGAATCATGGAATTGTGGGTTTACTGAATCACAGAACTATAGGATTATAGAATCACAGAACTGTAGGATTATGCAATCATGGAGTTTTAGGATTATGACATCATGGAATTGCAGAGTTATAGAATAATGGAATTGTAGGATTATAGAATCACAGAACTATGGGATTATAAAATCATGGAATTTTAGGATTATGGGATCATGGATTTGCAGGCTTATGGAATCACAGAATTATAGGATTATAAAATCATGGAATTGTAGGATTATAGAATAATGGAATTGTATGAATATGGAATCATGGAAATGTAGGGTTGGAAACCATGGAATATGCTGGGCTGGAAGGCGTCCATTCCCATCCCCATCTCCATCCCCATTGCCATCCCCCTCCCCATCCCCATTCCCATTCCCATTCCCATTCCCATTCCCATTCCCCTCCCAGCAGGAATCCCAACCCCATTCCCCTCAGGAACCTGAGCAGAATTAATCCCAAAGTTTTGTGTGGATCAGGGACAGCCTTTTGGGAATGCCTGGAGCCCCTTTTTGAGATCACAATTCCTTGGGGGTGGAGGAGGAGTAGAAAGCCATTTTGGGTGGTTTTTAGCTGGTTTTTTTTAGGTATTTTCTTAGGGTTTTTATTCAGGGATTTTATTTAGGTATTATTTTAGGTATTTTTAGGAGTCTTTTTAGTTATGTATTTAGGTATTTTATTTAAGTTTTTATTTAGGCATTCTTTTAAGTATTTTATTTATTATTTTGGGGGGGTTAGGCTTTTTTCAGTACTTATTTAAATATTTTTTAGGTATACTATTTAGGTATTTTATTTATGTATTTAATTTAGGTATTATTTTAGGTATTTTATTTTGGTATTTTATTTACATATTACTTTAGGTAATTTATCCAGGTATTATTTAAGATCTATCACTTAGATGTTTTATCTAAGTATGTTATTTCGGTATTTTATTTACGTATTATTTTGGGGGGGTGAGTTTTTTCAGTACTTATTCAAGTGTTATTTTAGGTATGTTGTTATTTTATTTATGTATTTTACTTAGGTATTATTTTAGATTTGTTACTTCAGTATTTTATCTAGGTATGCTATTTAGAAATTTTATTTAGGCATTATTGTGGGTATTATTTTAGGTATTTTCTCAATATTGTTGTAGATAAATATTTTGGGTCAATAACCCCTAACCCAGCCAAACCTCTCTCTCCGAGTGGAGCCACATTCCACTGGGAACGTGCCCAGCCTGGGCCAGATCCCGTTCCCAATCCCTGATGCTGGGGAAGTTTATGGCAGCTCAGGGTCATTCCCAGCTCCTGCCCATATCCAGCTCCCTGTTCCTGATCCCACTGATCCCACTGATCCCACAGCCCAGGGTCATTCCCAGCTCCTGCCCCATATCCAGGTCCCCAGTCCCAAGGATATTTCCCTGCCCCATATCCAGGTCCTGCCCCCATATCCCTGTGGCTGATCCCATGGATGTTTCCTTGCCCCACATCCTATTCCTGATCCCAGGGATGTTTTCCTGCCCCATATCCAGGTCCCTATTCCTCATCCCAGGGATGTTTTCCTGCCCCATATCCCTGTGGCTGATTCCAGGGATGTTTCCTTGCCTCACATCCCCCATTCCTGATCCCAGGGATGTTTTCCTGTCCCACATCAAGGTCCCCAGTCTCAGGAATGTTTTCCTGCTCCATATCCGCCGTTCCTCATCCCAGGGATGTTTTCCTGCCCCATAACCAGGTTGCTGTTCCCAGGGGCGTTTCCCTGCCCCATATCCAGGTCCTGTCCCATATCCCCCATGGCTGATTCCAGGGATGTTTTCCTGCCCCATATCCAGGTTGCTGATCCCAAGAGTGTTTTCCTGCCCCATATCCAGCTCCCCATTCCTGATCCCAGCTATGTTTTCCTGCCCCACATGAAGGTCCTGCCCCACATGCCATAGCTGATCCCAGGGATGTTTTCCTGCACCATATCCAGGTCCCCCAATCCCAGGAATGATTTCCCTGCCCCACATCCAGGTCCCCAGTCCCAGGGATGTTTCCCTGCCCCATATCCAGGTCCCCTATTCCTGATCCCAGGAATGCTTTCCTGCCCCATATCCTGGTCCCTGATCCCAGGGATGTTTCCCCTGCCCCATATCCATGTCCCCCATCTCAGGGATGTTTCCCTGCCCCCACATCCAGGTCCCCAATCCCAGGATGTTTCCTTGCCCCCATATCCAGGTCCTGCCCCATATCCCATGGCTGATCTCAGGGATGTTTCCCTGCCCCATATCCCCTGTTGTTGATCCCAGGGATGTTTCCTTGCCCCATATCCAGCTCCCTGATCCCAGGGATGCTTTCCTGCCCTATATTCAGGTCCCTATGGCTGATCTCAGGGATGTTTCCCTGCCCCACATCCAGGTCCTGCCGCCCATCCCATCCTGATCCCAAGGATTCTGCTCCCCCCGTGTGGAGCTCTCGGTGCTTCCCGAGCGGTTCCAGCTCTGGGCTGATTAAACTGGGCTGTGGCCCTGCATAAAATCAGGGAGTTCCGAGCAGGGGCCAGGGACACGGGAGGGAATTAAATCCCTCAGGGAGGATTTCCACGCCAGGCCCGCTCCTTTCTTTTTTCGGGATTAATTGTAATTAAGATCCCGGCCCGGGCTCGCGCTCACCTGGTGCAGAGCAGCTCGGAATTTTAACAACTTTAACAATTCCAACGTGGGAGCTCAGCTCAGCTCATCCTGCATTCCCAGAGCATTCCCTTCCCTCATCCCCATGCCAGCATTCCCATTTTCTTCTCCAGGCTGGGAAAATTCCTTTTGGGAGAGTTTTCCTGGGAAAGGGGTGCTAGGGGAAGGGAGAAGGGTGAGGTGCAGCATTCCCAAATCCACATTTCTGGGAATAAACAGCT